>JAQGBU010001823.1:0-11353 GCA_034698605.1 Isotoma decorata | reverse complement strand
TTATTTCGGGGGAGGGGATTTAATATTCGAAACACAGTGCATGGAGACCAGGGGGAACTATTTAAGAGGGGACCTAATTAGGGGGGCTATAATTCGAGTTTTACGGTACTTATTGAATTATTTCAATGGAAATGGTTTTGATAAAACTAGCCTTTTTTGTAAAAAGGGAGTGTCCGGGTTGAAGGTCCCTTGTGGCTACATAATATGGCAAACCGTTATTTATTCCCCGAGTACCCAGGACTTCTCTCCACCCTAGAAAACATTAGGAAACAAAATGTTAATCTGAAAAATATTTTAAAGGAATTTTAAAATTTCAGATTGCAGGTCAGTAAAGAATAGTCATCACACAGAACATGAAATCATTTGTATAACTACTGACCCAATTTTAATGATTTTGTGCCGTAACGGTGTTTATTATGGTCACTAGCCCGATGTACGCTTTTGTGAGCTTGTCCAAAGTAAGCAGGTATCCCTTCCTTTGGCTCACTTGTTTCAATCTCTTCATCCTGGAAAGTTGTGGCGTTATGAACCGACTGGTTCCTGACCTCCTTCTCGTCTAAAACATGAGGGGAAAGTTCAAATTTTAAAATTGCAAATTGTATTTTTATCAGGAGTACGTAAATTTCTATCAATTGAGGGTTTAGTATTTGGAATCATGCCTTGTTCAAAGAGTCGTTGTAGTCTACCCCAATCAGCCTTGATAGTTTCTAAATGTGACTGTATAAATGTGTCGATTGTTATAGGTTTTGATGCATCTGATTCATTAGTTACTTTAGGTACAGGATACATGGAGCTAGTCATATCATTGAGGTTAGTCATGCAAGTCTTGGAAGAAGATCTTATCGAAGCCGACGTGACCTTAGAACCTGCAACATTAAAGCCATTGTATATGAAACCGAAAAAGTTTTAGTATGAATTAAAAGTAGAACGATAATTAAAAAATGTTAGTCCACCTGTAAAAAGTTCTTCAGGTTTGCAAAATTCTTGTGAGTGAAGAGGGACCAAGATGCCCTTTGAACCTTTTTCATCTAAACAAAGGAATGATAAAAAGCAAGTTTTATAAGAAGCTAAAAAAGGCCCTAAGTTCTTATTTGTAACACTCTGCATTTTATTGGTTTGATTGAGAGAAACTAGCACCAAGCGAAGCAGAATACGTACTACTTAATAGAAATGTAAAGAAAGTCTCATAATCAGGGTCTAATAAATTTCCAAAATGCTGAAAATTGATGTTTCTCTGAACAGAAACCAGATGTGGCGTTTAACAATGTTTGAATATTTAGCAATGCTTTGAGAGGGACCACAGCCTTGCTTTTCGAAACTTTTTTTGTCAAAAAAATTATAGCAAACACCAAAAGCCGGTTTCACAAAAAGAAGGCAATTTTAATTTCAAGCTTCACTTGTGTAACTTCCTGCTCACTTTGACGATGCTATGGAATGGGTAGATATCTAGTTGTAACTATCCTTCTTCCATAATAATTAAAGAATCAATCAAAAAATGTTGTAAAATTGCCAAAAAAAGTTTGGAAAAAAAGCAGTCTCACTTTTTTTCATTGAGCTGGTACTTTTTTCAATTGGGTAAAACGCACAAGCTACCTTTGTGCCAGCAGCTGTCTTGTCTACGAAATTTTAACAGTTACAAAATGTAAAGCATCAAATCAATTCACGACACGATTTCAATTTATGACTTTAGAAAAACAAGTCTTTACGTTTAGCACTTTCCTCAGGTTGGAAACTTTCAAAAGGTTGGAAATTTGCTTTAGATTCGAAATTTAATTCAGATTCCAGGTGTGCTTGAGATTCGGGATTAGCTTTACCTTCAAGAATTACTTTAGATTCGGGATTTGTTTTGGCTTCGGGAGTAGCTCCAGATTCTCCATTTGCTTCAGATTTGAGATTTGCTTCAGATTTGAGATTTGCTTCAGATTCGGGATTTGTTCCAAATTCGGTATTTGCTTCAGATTCGGGATTTGTTTTCAATTCGGTATTTGCTTCAGATTCGAGATTAGTTTCAAATTCGGTATTTGCTTCAGATTCGGGATTTGTTTTCAATTCGGTATTTGCTTCAGATTCGAGATTTGTTTCAAATTCGGTATTTGCTTCAGATTCGGGATTTGTTTCGAATTCGATGTTTGCTTCAGATTCGAGATTAGTTTCAAATTCGGTATTTGCTTCAGATTCGGGATTTGTTTTCAATTCGGTATTTGCTTCAGATTCGGGATTTGTTTTCAATTCGGTATTTGCTTCAGATTCGGGATTTGTTTCAAATTCGGTATTTGCTTCAGATTCGGGATTTGTTTCAAATTCGGTATTTGCTTCAGATTCGAGATTTGTTTCAAATTCGGTATTTGCTTCAGATTCGGGATTTGTTTCAAATTCGATGTTTGCTTCAGATTCGAGATTTGTTTCAAATTCGGTATTTGCTTCAGATTCGGGATTTGTTTCAAATTCGGGATTTGTTTCAAATTCGATGTATCTTTCAGATTCCAGATTTGTTTCGAATTCGGTATTTGCTTCAGATTCGGGATTTGCTTTTGATGCGGGATTTGTTTCAAATTCGGCATTTGCTTCAGATTCGGGATTGGTTTCAAATTCGGCATTTGCTTCAGATTCGGGATTGGTTTCAAATTCGGCATTTGCTTCAGATTCGGGATTGGTTTCAAATTCGGCATTTGCTTCAGGTTCGTTATTGGATATTTCCTCGGGAGTTGCTTGAGATTCGGGATGGTTTTTTGTTTTTTGAGTAGCTTCAGATCCTCCTTTTGCTTCAGATTCTCCATTTGTTTCGAATTCGGTATTTGCTTCAGATTTTGGATTGTTTTTAGCTTCGGGAGTAGCTTCAGATTCTCTGTTTGCATCAGACTTGGGATTTGCTTCAGGTTCGTAGTTTGCTTTAGACTCGGGATTCGCTTCATATTCGGGAATTGCTTCAGATTTACAAGCTAACGGCGATTGGTTAAAGTAACCTATAATAGGCGCTTCGCCGGGGCCATTCACATCTATAAAATGAAATTAAAGTAATATAGCTAATAAATGCAGGAAAAATTTCTTTAAACAATTAATTTTTGAATGATGCAATTTAAGCTGTTTTTTTAAAAGGATATAAAAGTCAACTACGCAAAGAAAGCAGTTAATATGAATATGAAATTCTGAACGGTTTAGCAGCATTTAAAAACAGCATAATTTAAAAAATATATAGCGTTACCGGAAACGGTTTCATCACCTTTAGCAGTTTTTGCAGTCGGACGAGTAATCAAGATGCTTTTAGTGTCCTTCTTCCCTGTAATATTAAAACGGTCATGAAAAGTTAAAACTAAATACCATTTACGACACGATTTTAGTAGATGGTTCCCGACTAACAATAGACTTACCTGTAGAACGTTCTTCAGGTTTGGAATATTTTTCAGTTTCAGGATTTTCTTTGAGGAAGTTACCCTTTGCCCACAAGTTAGAAAGGTTAGTCATTTGCTCCAATATTTGAATGTGTTGATCCCGAATGTCAGTCACGATTGCCTTCAATTCATTGTTTTGCTTTTGCAACTGGTTCAGTTTATTTCCGTGGTCATTTAGTATATCACGAATTGTCTCTGGGGTATCCGAATCAAGCCCGCTGCTTGGCTCAGCATTTAATTCGTGGGGTTTTTTGTGGAATTTTTTGCTTGCTTCTGAATTTGACATTTTCCCCTATATTGTATTTTAGACGCAGTTAAAACTCTCGTTCTGTTCAGTTCAATTGCTAGAAGAAGACTCAATACGCAATCAGTAAACAATTACGAATTGCAGTAGCCAAACTTTTACAATAAATCTCCGAAATTATTTGAGATTAAAATTTAAAACAAGAATAAAATGTAAATGCGGAATCTGATGTCTTGAATATTGTACACACGTGTAAACTGCATAGCTTCTTTATGCTAGTTGCATGATGATTTTAGTTCATGCATGTTGGTAACGGGAAGATTTAGGACAGAGTTTGCAGGACAGGAAAAATAACTGATTTTATAACTGCATGAAATTTAAGTGTCAACGAATTCAAATTTGTAATACGCGAGACAATCTAACGAGTAGCTGCCTGTAGAGACTTTACTTTTTTTGCACATCAATTTTCAAATTAGTTAAACATTGATTGAAAATATAAAGGAAAATGTATAAGGTGGTAGAGATGGTGTGTTTTCTTACATTACTACGACATTTCATACATCTGGATTCAATAAATTGAAAAAGGTTGATGCAGAGTACGATCGATGATAAATAATAATGGAGTTGATAATAAAGAATAACTATATAATGAAGTCATGATAAATATTCTGCTAAATTCTTATGGCTTTGTCTGCATTCTAGTGCAGTATGTGGTAGTCGTTATCAGCTAAAATCGCTTTAAAAAATCAAAACATGAGAAGAACATGATAGAAACATACTGCTGTCTAACCTTATTTTTCATGCAAATTGTCCCTCAGCTTTGATGATTTATTATAAAAATGCAACTTATTCTAAAACGGACCAGTAGAGTGATGTTTTCTTCTAAAATTCCATATTTCCATAACTTCTTCCTGCATCAACTGCAAGAAATGACTGCATTGGCGAGTCATTTCTTAATAAAGTGTTTTGCTATGTGAGGAATGTACTCTGATTTTAATTTTGATGGCCGGCTATATATTTATATTCAAATCAAAGGAAATTCCACACCACCTTGCTTGACGGGACATCAGAGAATGTGATTTGGCCGGATGTGTTTTGGAATTTATTGGATTTAATAAGAAAGATCAATTTGGAATATTTATATGACTTTTTAAATTGCTGTATAACTTGATTTTATCCTGTTATAACTTGACAGCTATTTTTGAAATGATTAAATAAAATTACAACCGCTTTAATGTTTTTGCTTTTATACTTTAGTTGTAAAAGTATTTATTTTCAAGGTACTAAAATTAAACAATTGTAAAACATTAAGTCAATGATACATTGGAATTTTGTATGCTTCGAAAATATTTTGACTTTTTATTTTATAATTTGGTTGGAAATAGGAGCTCCTACAAATTGGTGGCAAATGATAAATTCAGACACAGTCTCCTTAAAGGATAACTTTTAAGCCCTTATTTGTTCCGTACATTACGACTTCTAGGCATTTACATTACATCCCAAAGAAATTAATTTTTTTAAACTAAATCAGTCAACCCAAATTCGAACTTTTGAAGCTAACTTTTTAGATCAGAAATACAGGAAACCATTGAAGTTCAATTGTGATTAAAGGATTTAGTTTAATGAATTATTTCGTGGTATCAGCATACATGTGAGGGGATGTAGAGTCTCTTACTGTTTAAGACTAACTCCTAATCTGAAAATAAGTATTTTTTGTTTTACATTCTTACATTCTGTAGTAAAAAGTTTAATTTCAGATTTCTTTGGCACTTTTTCTTAAATTACACTTTCTAGTGTAGAATTTAATTTCAAAGCAAATCTAAGTAGGATTAGTTTTGTTTTAGGCCCATACCATGCAAAACCGACCAGAAGACTTAAGTCAAGCCAAGCAGCTTTTTTCTTATATTTTACTATGTCAACAGACATAAAACCTACTATAAATTAATATTAAACTATCAACGGAACTTTCTAATGTCATAAACTAAGCTACACTTTTACTAAGACTATCAACACACTGTGTTCTAAATTGAAGATGTATTATTTCTTTTAAGCAAATGGCTTTTAATTGACTAAAATCAATTGTACCATTTACTGGTTTGCTACTATTATTGTTATTATCAATGCATGACAGGTTCAGTTTTCAAAATGATAATGGATTTCTGCCCAATCAGTCCATTATGCGGAAGCTGGAAAGATATCGCTGGCGTTCTCGCATTCTTAGAACTGCTGGATGTCCATTGCTAAATGAATTTGAAGCGCTTTGATGGATCGGCGTCGGATTTTGTACTCCAGGTCCAGTTGCTATTCCTGGAATGAAAAAAGAACCAACGTTTTGTAACAAGACACTTCGGGGAACTTGAATACCGTAAAACTCAATTACGAACACCCCCAGTTTTGATGTGAAAATAAATCACAAATCACAGGATGTAATAAATTTTTAAATTAGGTACTTATGAACCCCAATGAAAAAACTTGGAAACAACTCAGAGGAAGCCATTTATAAAAAAAAGACTTGATAGTTTATAGCAAAAGGGTGAGTATCTTTGTACTTTCAGAAGTTAAATGCCCCATATATTTAACTCTAATGTTTTTGAAGGGCTGAAGAAATTAAACAAAAAACCACTACCCATGGGATACTAAATCGAGTTTTAGAGTAAAATTGTAATCATCACTGTAAGTAAATTGTATTCCAACTTTACCTTCATTTATAAGAAACTGATTGACAAAAACCCACTTTTCCTCATTTTCAATCTCAAGCAGTGCATATAATTCCAATTTCGGGACACCAGGCTCGTGATAGCCAGAAACCTTATAGATTTAATTGTGTTAAATTTAAGATACAAAAGACAATTGATTTAATTTTTACTTAAGATCCAATTCTAAGCTTACCACAAATCTTTGTGGAACATTAACTCCCAAATGCTCAAAGAACTTATCCGCATCCAATATTGAATGGACTCCATTAAGAACCCCTTTGAAAACCTAATTCATTCGAAAATATTGAAACTCCTTTGCAATTATGAAGTGAAGGATTAATGAGAGACAAAACTACTTTTACATACTTGGGATGGAATTTGATTTAGAATAGGATCAACAAATGCTGTTGGAATTATATCTTTTATATCGATACTTTCCGTGTTTCCGAATTCCAAGTACTGCACTTCCGCCTGTGTATGTTTTATTATTTTAATGCCAAATTTTGTGATAGTTATAGAAAATTATGAAGTTCTTATCAATAACTTAATGACCTTTTTGTTTCCTCGGTTTACATCAAACACATTCACTCTGTAAAAGGATCTATCTTCATTAAATCGAGCAAGAAATCGTCTATCCTTTAGGGTGTAGTATGAGTAGTCGAAACCCGACACGGGTTTTTTCAAACCAAACTGCTCTGGATAACGCAACATGCGTTTTCTAGGGTTATCTCCAACTGTTAAGAGATGAGATGCTAGAGCTGACTCCATTTGAATCCACACTTGACCATTGTCCTCTACAATTGTTACGTGAGCTTTCTCTAATATTATTCCCTAAAGTAGTTTATAATCGTAAAATCAAAATTTAAAAAAAATATGAAAATACGTTAGTAATATTTAAGAAGGGAGAGTGGTACTTACTGGACTGAATTCTCTTGGAATGCGAGTAAACCCTTTGATGAAATCCAGCAACATGTCATTAAAGGAAACTACTACGACTGGATCTCTCTCTGCCTTTCTTTTAACTCTAGTCTCCAAAACGACTACAGGAAGATTTTCAAAGTTATCAATCTCACATTGAGTAACTTCCATTAGATCTTCTACAAGTGGTAAGATCTGTGCAATTTCTGTCAAAACGGGACTATTCGACCAGAAATCCAATCCTTTCAGTTTGCACTTTTGTACCTATATTCCAGAATTAAAGTTTAAATTTACTGTTACATTTTTAATATTAAGGAATCAAGTTATGAGGGCGGATTAGCAGGAAAATCTAAATTCAGCCCGAAACTTTGACTTAAAATCTGCATCTATCTTATTAAAAGGTTAAGATAATGTTTTTTTTAAACACATCTCTTGTTGCATTTTATTATTATTATACACTTTCTCCTCAAAGTGTGTAGGAAGTCTAGGGTCAAATTTGTGATTGAACCCGATCTAAACCAAAGTTTAGGGTTCAAATCTCTTGATTTGGGACAATGTTTCATTAATATTATCTTACCACAAAAGGGAGTTCCATAAATAGCTTAGGCATATAGTAAATGCAATCGATTGCCCCTGTCTTGTACTCCCATTCGTCACAGTTCCTTAGTAGTACAGTTCCTTCGTTATAGTTAACTCTTAAAGTAATTGCCCTGATGTATTCACTTCCATCTATTTGAGCCAAGACAATCCTTCCTTTTTCCATTTCTTCTACAGGCATTCTTATTTCTTCCAAAGAAGACGCACTTCTTAAGTAAATCTCAAGGCTTTCTTTCAAAACCGTGTACTTTGCCTACATCAAAATAAAAGTAGATGATAAAAATAAAATTCACAAATAAAAGTGAATCAAAACATTTTAACCTGCTACTTGTTGATCTATAATTACCTGAATTCCACTCTCTAGAAACTTGAGAATTACATAACTTTGTTGAGTTACGCAAATAAATTCAGCATTGAAAGAATACTCTGGCACAGTTAGTGTGGATTGGTCTTTTTCGAAATACTTTGTGTTCTTCAACTCTTCCATCATACTAGTTTGGACATCTTCAGGAGATTGAATCAATATTTCTGGAATTCCTATTTCCTCAGTATTTTCTTCCACCTTACTGCAAACCACAGAAATAGAAGCCCAGTTGTTAGTAAATAATAAAACGTATTTAGATTTGAATTTGACAAAAACATTTTGAATAACAAATGCTACTACTACCTTGCACTGTAGCAAGCATCACACGGACAATTTTCTTTAAAAGACTTTTCCGACTCACAAAAAAGTAAGTGGTTCTTCTCCAAAGAATTTAGATTTGGGGTGTCATTAAAGTTGACCAATTTGGAGCCCCCTTTGTCCCAGAAGAGATCCAAGGATGAACAATATCCATCAAGAAAAGCTTTTAAAGTTGATCTTGCATCATCCAGACTGTTATGAGCTCCTCTTTGGCAATCCATCTTAAAATGGTAGAAAAAGATATCCCTCAAGGACATCTTTTGAATCTGGAGTTCGTTTATTGAATCACTCCGGAAGTAGAAATCTTGTAAATCAAAAGTAGCATAGTCGGATGGTGTGAGCCCCAAAGCTTGGAAGTCCGATTGTCCTGAAACTGTTATGACAATTTTATTTTTGATTTTTTCATGAACTCGTTGCCTCACTACTTCCAATTCTTCTCCAGCCTCTAAATCTTCATAACTTATCCCGTTCTTTTTTCTGGTTATTTCATTTATGAACACATCCTCCTTGTTCCATTTCACTTTCTCGTTTAAAATAGATCCCTCTTTTCTAGTAAGAGATTCACTATCAACAACTGAAACTGTTACTGCTTTGGATCGTTTAAGTTCTTCAAAAGTTGAGTGTTGGATGAACTCTGCGTCTAATGCTACAAAGTCTGATGTTTTGAATTTTTTCCACCATCCGGGATCTAAAATTGAAGAAAAAACATCGTTTTTTAATATTCAGTAATAGTGATGGTATTGGATGAGTTGGCATTGTTTTAGTATTTTTAGATTATTTACATTTAACGAGTTCTTCCATTTGGTTTGGACTTGGAATAATAGATTCTTGAGGTTTGACCGGTTCAGGGGTGGCGATTTCGATTTTCATTAATTTTTCTGGAGTTTTTAATCCAGTTTCCTTAGCCATTTTTTCTCCGATGAATGATCCTTTCATTGTTTTGATATCTCCTTCTGCTCTACCATGAGCGTGGGCTAAGATACTTTTGACTCTATCCAGTTCGGCTTTTGACATTTGGTACAGTAAGGCCTTTACTAGGCCGATTCGTAGATATGAGTCTACTGACGATATCCAATTAATCATGGTCTCCTGGGGGGATACAAATAGGTCACTTTTGTAAGTACAAATTTTATCTACCCATCCTCAGGAGGATTTATAATAGCTTTAAGTACCAACTTACCATTGTTACTTTATCCTCTTCCGGTTCCCGGGATGACATGGTGGATACTTGATGTACACACTGGCTATTTATTAATAGGATTACTGAAAGGTCATAGAAAAATTAATTTAGTAAATTTAAGCAGCAAAAAATGCACACATATAATTGTGTTGAAATAAGTCTCCTTTTCGTTCTTAATAATAATACACTACTCAAGAAAGGCAATAATTTTATGTTTTTAAACAAATAAATTCTCAAGAGGCTTCAAATTTATTTCCTTGTTATGTTTTTTACCTGGTTGTTTATATTTTTCGTTAAGAGGAGAAAATAGTTGTATTTCTCATGAATAAAAGTTTGAATTTGTAGTTTCAGCAACTTTCATTGGTGTTGAAATCCTCCAAAAATTTAGAAAATGGATTCAAACTACTAAGAAATATTAGAAAGGTATTTTATTCAGTAATTTTACTTGTTGAGCCTGAGATGACTTGATTTTAGTTTGTAAGAATTAACAGCACACTGTCAAGCTTGCTTTTTCACTTATCTTTACCTGAAAAAGATGATATTGTAATTTATGCTGATAAACATTTTGTGCCAAGTACGTACAAAAAACAAAGCCTTAGGGAATCTCAAATGGCTTTGTTCTTCAGTAGGAAAGTAGGATCCAGCAGGTATTGCATTTTGACCAACCAACAAAAAATAATAAGGAGCTATGACAAAAAAGAATTATCATTCATAATCTAAACTTGCAAATTACTCATTCTATAAAATCGCCATTCTAGAAATGATAGTTAAAACCAAACAATTTTGCTTATCTTATTAGATAAAAAGGTTCCTTTCTTCTAGCCTCAGCAATATAATGTGACAGAAAACTCTTAAAGTTACAATTGGTAATTTTTTTAAAGTCCTAATGTTACTAGTATGGGCTAGAATTACTCTTAAAACTTTCAAAATTAGATAAATAATTCGTAAAAAAATGAAGAAAATGTCCACCCATGAAGTAATCGATCTCGAGCCGGATTCTTCATCAGAGGATAGCAAAGAAGAAGATGATGTACTAGTTGAAGAAGAATTTACTAAAAAGGAAGAAATGGACAAAAAAGGGAAGAAAATGTCCACCCAGGAAGAAATTCGTGTCCCATCTGATTCTTCATCTGATGACAGTACGAAAATGCTATCTGTTAAAGAAATCCTTGACAAGCGACCTGGCTCAGTTGGACAAAGTGAACATCTCATAAAAGGGAAAAAACGTCGTTTGTATGTAGCTTGAATTAGAGTCCGTTATAATCCTTTTGTGCATTATTATTAAGATCTTCCCGTGAATATAATAAAGTTACAATCGTACCTTTTTAAGGGAGGATACTGAATGGGGAGCCACTAGTGACTTACCAGAATGCGAAGAAGTGATTGCATCTTATGAGAATCAATTGAAAGCTGAGACTGACAATGACAAATGTGAGAATAGTACAGAGACTGAGAGTGAAAGTCAGAAGGATACAACCACAGTCCATGATGAAGCTACAGGCGAAACCTTGTATTACATCAAGAAAAACAATTGGTTGATCTCTCTGGATTACGAAACGGTAAGCAATTGACGGGTTGCGGACATAATGGTCTCCACAAAATGGTCTCCACATTATGGTCTCCACATTATGGTCTGTGGACAAAATG
>JAQGBU010001822.1:0-11356 GCA_034698605.1 Isotoma decorata | reverse complement strand
TGACCCCCACCGGTTTTTCAAAGTCAACGTAAAAAGATGAAATTTGGCATGAGGGTTACAAATTGCAAGGTTACATGTAATTTAAAGCAAATAATTTTTTTTCGTGATCAATTAAGCAATAAAAGTCTTAACGCCTAGGCTCGGGCTAAATCAAGTTGCACAGGAAAGTTTTTAAACTGTTCTAATATTAATTGGCAAAGGAAATGGGTACAAGGAGGATTGGAAAGTATAATTCAAACTTCAAATCGGAAAAATGAGACAAGTCAATAAGTTCCAAGTCTTAAAAATCTGTGACGACAATCAAAATTGTTTTAAAATTGTTCACTGGGGTCCTGTTTGCTACACCCAACCGATTCAGTTTATCGATATAAAAAATAAATCTAAACTTTTTGTTCTTTACTTTGCTGTGAAATAAAGAACCCTACAGAATAAGGATACTAATAGTTCTTTTGTTAAAAACTAAACCCAATCTCAGCCTAACCTGACCACAGTCTTGCCTGTTAAGGTAATAATACACATACTTCCTAAGCTTATTGAACAGTCAACTACAGTATTTAATGGAATAGTGATGAGTTAACCACAGCATAATATCAAGTCAACAATTCCAATTGACGGAAAACGGAAATTTAAATGCAACTCAATAATAAAAACAGTTATAACTATTTTTCCTGAATCTAATAACTTGCATAATAAATACTGTTTAAATCCTAGTGTTGAATGCTAAATTTGTTAATATTATGGGCTCAGAAATAAAAAAAAAGTATTTCCTATTGAAGTTAGTAATAACTTTGGGTGGGGTTTACAACAATTCAGCTCTTGTAATGAATAGTTAGACTTTCAAGTTCAAGTTCATCTTTATTATAGTGTCGAAAATTTACAAAACCGTTTTACAGGTCTGATTTCCAAAAACCGGACACTTTGAAAAACTTTTTGAAAAACCGGAAAAAAATCATCGGAATTTACCATGGAGCTACCAATTTCTAATTTAACCAGTAGTATAAGTGTTGAAAATCTTGTTGACACCCTAGTAGAAGACGAACTGATTTTAGTCAATTGGTATCAACTCTGTATCAAACTGGAAAGCCCAACAGAACGTCGAGTAAGATGGCGATTGGATCAACAGAGAGGAGTGTCTTTTTACGAAGTATTTACCGAAATGCTTACAGAATGGGTCCTACGAAATAATGAAAATACATCTGTTACACATTTGTGTGACATTTTTGAAGAAATGAGATGTATAGAACTAAAAGGTTTCTTTAAAAATTCTTTTTTCAAAATCAAAAAATCAATAAAAATTTAATAACATTATCATGCTTCCACATTAATTCTGATTTACAACTTCTTCTGTAACAGAAAACTTGGAAAGCAGATTTGGAGGTTCCAAAATCAACCTTCAAGAAGTTTCCACCTCCAAAGCCTTAAAAAGGGAACCCATAATTTCCTATGGGGTTACCACACCCGTCAAAAACTTTGTCGGTCGAGTTCAAGAACTTCAAAAACTCAACTACCTTTTTCAAACAAAACCGAATTTAGTTTTAATCTGTGGACTCGGGGGTATTGGAAAGACTGAATTATGTAGAAAGTTTATTAGTGACGTTACGAATCTTCCTAATTCAAAGGGATTTAAGACACATGTATTTCCCGCGCCATGCAAAGAAATACCCGACATCATTTGTCTTCGCGGAGACTCCGAAACAAGTTTGAGTGAATCCATTATAAGTTTGGCTGGTAGTTTGAATACACCCAGTAGTGTTTATGAAAATCTCGACAGTCCTTCTGAATTATTTCATTTCATTGTAAAAAACAGGTTGGACCGAAGTTGCACACTTTCCTTGGTGCTTGTTATTGACAATGTCGACGCTAAAAATGAAGAAGCAGAAAAGGTGATATGTAAAATGACAAGACATGATCGCGTTTTTATCATTGTCACTAGTAGAAATAAGATGATTTTAGGATCTGCGGGATCAACCATAGTACTCGATGTACTTAGTGACTACCAGGCCGAACGAATTCTAAGAATGTCAATACAAAACCTGTCACATGGAGATGCCACCTTGTTATATAAGTTAGTTGAAAACTATCCATTGGCCTTGCAACAAACGGTAGCATATATCAAACAGCAGCAAAATGATGTGCTGCATGGCACTTACAACGTGTCTAACTACGTTGAAGAATTTGAGCAGAAAAAGCGGGAAATGCTTGATCAAAAATTGAATAAATTTGAGCATGACTACGCAATGACGACTTTAGTAACTTGGGACGTGACATTAGAAAAAATGACCCAAGATGCAGTTAAAATTTTAGAAATATTAGCACACCTAGAAGCAGAAGGAGTTAATGTGGCCTTTTTACAAGATATTTGTCTTGAAATGGGGATGGAAGCTGATAATTTCAATAAATCCTTAAACTTGGTTGCAAAATATTCTCTGGCTAAAGCTGTTAAGTTTGTAATAAGTACACATCGGCTCGTTCAACAGGTCATGAAACAGAAAATTGTTGATAAGTTTTACTCTAAAAAGTTGTTTAATATTATTTTAAAAGTTTGTATAATGAGGTACTATAAGTGTAAAACCTTAGGCTCAAACGAAACAAAACATTTCAGCAACGTTTCCAAGCAAGCATACGGCCTCGAAATAAATATAACGGAACACCTTGCCAAAACAAATTTAAATTCCCCGGTTAAAAGCAACCCAATGGATTGCCTAGTTGGTATGAAAATCGAAATTTCTGAAGCACTCTTAAAAAAATGCAAAAGCTCAGAAACTTTAGAAATTTGCGGGGAAATACTTACCGGAAATTATTGCCCTGCCTTACATGAAAAAACTTGTAAAATCTTATATTCAATGTTCCGCATAGTTTTGAACAAAGAAAAGCATGCTAGCGAATGCAACAAAATTAAAAACAAAATATCCTTAGTTTTGAAGCTATACAAAGTTGGAGAGTCAAAACTGGCAACAGTCTTATCAAAAACTATTTTGAATGACTGGAAACTTAATCCCCCACTGGAGACTCATGATCTAAAGAGAATTAAAAGACAAACTAGTCTTTGCATCGGTATGACACGGGCTCAAATTTATTCGGATTTTGCCAATTTTAGAAATAATCAATTGCTGTACCGCCTGGAAGATCTAGAAAGAATGTTTCCAACATACAAACGAGTTTTAGCGCAGTTCGACAAATTGAGTACAAAAGTTTGTCAAGTTGTAGCAGAAGATAACCCTGTCGATGAAAACTTAACACAAGTCTTAAAAACATTTGAAGAAGTTGTCAATATTGGTTTACCTCAATGTAAAAAATCTTACCATGTTTTGCATTTCATTTCGCACGCTTATCATACGCTTGATAATTATGGAGAAGCAGGAAAACTGTTTGAAAAAGTTTTGGAAATACGACACATCCAAATGTACGAAGAATTTTCTTACGTAAATTTTCAAAAGAAATGGGTAACAAATACTTTGGAAAAGCTTGGGGAAGTTGAAAGGGATGTTGATTGGTTTAATGAATGTTTAATTTCCACGGAAAGGGATTTGATGAGTGCTAGAAGGATTGAAAAGTATGATTCAAACTTCAAATTAATAAAAGGAGACAATTTGGATTAAACAGTCTGTATCAATTCCTCGCCTCAAAAATTGAATGCGAAAAATATTACATGAAATCCTCTTTATAAATACATCTTATTTTTGAAAATCCTGTAAAATTCGTGAAAAACTTTTACAAATTTGTAATGTTAACTTTTTTCTCTCATTTCCAGTTACTGGGCCAAATATATTAGTTTATAGGTACACGTATACAAAACATCAAGGTTATAACATCAAAGTTAAAATATTAAAAAAATCAGATCGAAAATTGTTTTCCTAAAAGCCTACACACGGTAACTATGAATTATTCTGTTGTTGGTTTTTAACGTAAGTAACTTCTGCCTGTCTTCATCTTCGCCATTGGAAGATATAATTCTGTCGCAATTTGAATTTGTAATAGTCATGGATATAACGAAAGCATTTGAAATATTATTTCAAATAATATGATATGATTTTAAAAAATAATATTTAAAAAAAATAAATATAACAGCTAATGCTATTGACGTCAGTTTTATTGGAATGACAGCCTTATAATTGTTTCACAATCCTGCAACAAAACTTTATTCAATCCTGCTATTTTATTGAATTTTTTAATTTTAGTGAAGCCACACGACCACGAGACTGTTGGGTCCTTTTTGTGGTCTTATCTCTAACTAGATACCCAAAAATCTACTAATCTTGAGCGAGCCACACCCATTCCATGCTCTATACCTAACTTCCTCCCGTATTGATCATTGAAAAACCTGGCAATAGTACTTTTAGGGTTGTAATCCTATTTTGAAGCTTATAAATTTTAAAGTATTCTACCAAAACAAAAATACCTACCGTAAAACGCGATTTAGACCCCCCTGGTTTAGAGCCCCCCCCCTAAATAACTCCCCAGGTCTAGCGACTGGTTAGAAAAAATTACATCCCCCAAGCCCACAAATATAGCCCCATCCAAAAAATATAGTTTAGTGTAGAGCATAAAAAATTAATTTTAAGTATTGGAAATAGAAAATAAAGACACCAGAGAGAGTCTGAATCTAGTTTACACCCAGGTTTTAAAGTTTCACATCTAAAATTGTAAGAAATTTTGGATTTTGACGACATAAATTGTTGGTTTTCTGATTAAATGTTCTTTGATTTTTGCTTTGAAAATATATATAAATCCCCCCAGAATAGAGCCCCACCCCCACCCCACCCTTCTTGGAGGGTTGTAAAAATAACTCCCCATGGGGTTCTAAATCGCGTTTTACGGTAAGTAGGTAAACCCTCAAGGTTGAGAAGAAAACAACTTAGATAACAATTCTCGAAGTACCTTACTTTTTTATCATAAAATACCCAATCAAAAAACACGCGTCAGTCAAAAATGAACCTCTACACAATTCTCTTAAATTAAAAAGAAAAAAAACATTTTACTTTCGGGTAGGCTAACTTTTTAAAGTTTGTTGTTCTGGACTTCACTGTGCTTAAAAATATTACTTTTTTTTAACCAATCTAACAAAAATAGCTATTTACTGCTAAACTTTAAAAGACATTCAATTTCAAAAACCAAAAATGTTTAGTGACAGATTTTACAAATTGTTTGAAATACAAATAAACATCGCAAGTCGTATTGGAGCCGTACCATATCTCTGGAATAAAAACTCTCACTCTTTGTATTTAACCCCAAAAACTTTTAAAAGATTTCGCTTCCAAGCATTTAACTTAATTTTCATAGCATTCTTCATAGGGATCCGATCAATTCAAAGCAAATTCCAAGGGAATGTTGAACAATTTAATTTCATTTTTGTCTATTTTAGCACAGTTCTTGCAATTTCTGTAATGTGCCTCATAATGTTAACAGAGAGTAAGCCCTTTGCTTCGTTATACAATCAAGTGTTTCACTTCAGCCAAAAGTTTAATCGTAAGTTGTTTCAACTAATCAACATTTTTTTAAAATCCTGATTAACCAAAGTTAACAGAATGAAGGCTAAAAAAATGTTTACTTTTACAGGTGATTTGATGCCCCAGTACAACCCTAATGCCCTTAAGGTCAACTTCTATTTTGACCTTTTCTCCATCATAATGACCCTATTGGCTTTATCAGCTCCATTTATTTTATTACCTCATTATCTATTCTTCCCCCAATTTCCACTATATCTCAGCTCCATTGTTCCACAACAATATTTTTCCACCGGAGTTTATCTAGGATTTATGGCCTACGTTTTTGTGACAGATACTTTTGCTACTTTTTATGTAATTTTCCTAATAAGATTTGCAGGGGCGTATGCTTTCCTCTTCACTCGGATCATTCCAAATGAATTCAGATGCAATAATCCAAATTACAAAACATCCAAAGCTTTGAGAACCCCACCCAATTTTTTTATACAGTACAGGGCACTCGAAATACTCCAAATTAACTTTAACTACGTGTGCAGATGCTTCCTAATTCCTGTACAAAGTATTATTGGGAATTTGATTATATGGTGTAATTATATGTTAATCAACGAGGCTAGTAATAATGTTGGCATTTTAACTCAATCTACTTTGATATTGTTTTCCACTGTGGCATGTGGCACTTGGGTTTTTATACTTACTTTTGGAGGAATGCTTCATTCACATAGTGCTAAAGTTTTGTCATCATGGAAGAAATGCAATTGGGGGTGGGGTAAACATGATCTTAAAATTCTCAGAAAGTTTCAAAAATCTTCAAGACCTTTGTGTATTCAAGTTGGAGGATACTTCCGGATAAGGAAACTTTCTGTTTTGAATTTTCTTCAAGGAATTATTCGTGGAACATTTCGAACTTTACTTACTCTCAAATTTTAGGCAGTAACTAAGTCTTTAGTTGTAAACTGTTGTATATTACCCTAATAATCTTAAAAGCCCTTAGTTAATTTTATTTAACTCTTATAATTTTTTGTTATTTTAATGACAATATGTCCTTTTTCGTTGTTGGGTGGAAATCACTAAATCAGTAATGATAATTCCTATTTGTAACCCTTCAGACAATAAAGCCATTACTTACTACTTACTACTTACCCTCAAATAAAAGAGTTAAAAGCTGAAGAAATCTAATTTAAATCAATAATTTCAACGCATAAATAAATAATTCCTATTTTAATATAGGTACTAAAAGCCTAATCTCAACATTTAAAAAAACTTAATGTACAAATATGTATCTTGAATAACAACCTTCCTATTTCATCTTTTTTAACGTTCATTTAAATACGTAGTGGAAGTTACCCAAGGAAAATTCGATTCAACTATGTCTAAAAATTAAAACACGATACATGGAAAGTGCTTATTTATGGGGACAACGTTATAATAATGATGCTAATTTTAAGTCTTATCTTCGGATAGATTTCTAACCTGAACCATTCTATTGAACTGTTAACATGCATTCAAATCTACGATAAATACTTGAGCCAAAACGAGGCTTTTAAGAAATTAAAAAATTTTGAGCCAAGAGTGTGTTATACTGGGCATTTACTATAAATAAATAACTTACTCCAAGGTCCTGAACCCCTTCCTTTCCAAATATGATAATGAGTTTTTTCTATAATTCAGTCAATTAACCAACTAATTAATAGGTTTCTATAGGATATTTATCAATTTTTTAATTGATTCATTATCAAAATTTTAAACTATAGTATAATTTTTCCTAAAATCAAAATTATTTTTCCACCGTTTTCAAAATTATAAAAGACTATAAAGACCCATTAAGCCAACTAGGACACTGAGAACATCAAAAAACTCTCGGAGGTTTCAATGCATAATGGCTACAGCTTATCCAAAGCAGGAATTTTTATCATCACAACCAGAAACATATGCAGGGACGACAAATCAGGTCGGAATGGAAGTGCAGATGAAAGCTCAGCCATTGTTACAACCTAATCAATCGGGAATACACGTGGAGGAACAATTAAAACAATTTGGACAACCCGTAGTGGTCAAGCCGGATGAATCTGCATTGCAATTTGGTGGTGTGGGAATTGGAACTGTAATGAGACCCGTAGGAGAAGAACAACATCGACAAGCTCAAGATTTCCTTCAGAAAACTAAGTTGCAGTATTTTTTGGTTTTAGGATGTTTTGGATTAATGCTTGTTACAATGATATCCGTATTTTTGTACAATGTCCTCTAACAAAAAAGATAATTTGCTCTTAGCTGTAAGAAATGAGGGTTATTTGAACATTACCTTATTTATAAGAGAATTTGATAAAATTTAAAAAGTGGAAATCAGGGAATAAAAGAAATCGTACGAGCCCTATCAATCAAAATTCTTTAAAATACATACTATAAAATGGATAGAAAAATTACCACTATTTCCTTGCATACAATAATAACCAAATTTTAAGCTCATTCCGAATCCCAACCAAATAGTCACAGAATAAAGTAAGTAATTTAGGTACAAGATTTACCCAATTAAAAGCAACGTAAGCTTTATTAAAAATTATAATGATTTCCGTTTCAATAATCAAAAACCAATTAACCGATTTCTGAAACCACAAATGCCATACTTTAACTAAGGAAGTTTAAAACGAAGTTAAGAAATTCGATTGGCATTAATTAACTTTAAACCTTGATAAATAAAACCTTATAATTTAAAGCTCCTCACTGCATTCAAGTTGAAGTTGTCTTCTTTTTTAATATGTCTGTATCTTTTTGAAATATCATAAGAAAACTAATAGTCTATTAAATTAACAAACTCATTTAAAAAACTCAGAATGCAAAACCTTTTGCCGGAAACAATACTACAAGGAATTCCAGCTCGTCCTCACGAGTTTCCATTCCAAGCTCAAATTCATTACAACAATCGTTACATCTGTGGTGGGGCTATTATAACCCCCCTACTTATTATTACAGCCGCACATTGTTTATACAATGGACCAGCAACTAATTACAAAATTGTTGCAGGAGATCACGATCGGGACAGTTCAGAAGGACATGAACAATCCCGTTCTGTAGCAACATTTCTAATTCACGAAAATTATATTAAAGATAAGAAACCGGATGACGTTGGTCTTATGCTTTTATCTTCACCATTAGTTTTTAATTCTTATGTTAACAAAGTCAACTATCAAAAAACACCACACACCTATTCTGGTAAGAGCACTTTTTAAACTAATAGTACTTCGAAAGCATTTCACTACCCTAAAATCAACATATGAAACGGAACTTCTTTTTTTTGATCCTATCAAAATTTGGAAAATTGACAATTAATTAATTAAAAAAATACAATTGAATGAATACAGTTTCATTAAACTGTTTCATGTCATTTCTAGCTGAAAACAAATATAAAAAATATTGCGATGTATGCAAATCTTTTTTATCGTTAATTAGGGACAGCCACAGTATCCGGTTGGGGTAGAATAGCTGCTGATGCATCTACCTCTCCTATCCTACTCAAAGCAACCGTTCCAATCATGCCTCACAAACAATGTGAGAAAAGACGGCCAACCATTTTGACTCAAAACATGCTCTGTGCTGGTGAAGCTGGAAGGGATGCTTGTAGCGGTAAATTTAAAACATACCGTTTACATTTATACTGATTCAAACGTTTCAATATCCCTAAGATTCAAAACATTCAACTGTAGGAGATTCGGGTGGACCTCTCACTGCTAAGTTGACTAATGGCGGATTTAACTTGATAGGTCTCGTATCTTTTGGCGAGTCATGTAACCCGCGTCACACATTACCTGGTGTTTATACAAATGTTTCAAAATATGCCGCATGGATTCACCAAGCCACTCGGAAACTGATGTAAATATTCAGGCTTTTTTAAATGCACAATAGCTCCAGTTTATTAAAATAATTTACTTTATTTTTGAATAACTTCTTTAGCTTGATTGACGCGTATCTTATTTATTTCTGTAGGCAGAGAAAACCCGTCGTTAAATGTAAAAGTGAACAATATTACTGTACCGGAACCAACAAATGCATTCAGTCGCGATATACTTGCGATGGAGGTAATTTTAAATTTACAATTATATCAATTAGAACTGCAAACAGCAAATTTTGTAATGCATTACTTTATAGAAAACCACTGTGGGGATTATGAAGATGAAAGGGTTGGGAAATGTGCATGTGAAAGTAGTAAATGGAGATGCCCAGGAAGGAAAGGGACCCCTGGAAAATGTATTTCAAAAGCTTGGCTTTGCGATGGTGAGCCAGGAAACATTGCACAAATAATTAAAATTCAATCAATAGATGATATAACATTTTAATTGTTTAATAAAAAAAAGGCGATCGAGACTGTCCGAACGGAGAGGATGAGAAAAGCTGCAAAATTACAAAAGGCTAAGTTTGCATGTAATTTTAATCGAAAATTTGCCTTAGATTCTTGTATTGAAGTTTTAAAATTTAGTGCAAAACCTGTAAAATTAATTTTACGCATTTTAGATAATATACTTCTTCGTGTTCTTCTTCACATCCTATCAGAAGTGCGTACTTTCTACTGTCATTGGCCGCTCACGCTAATAATTTAAGTACAGAAGAATTTCTGCCTGGGACTATTTTCTATTTATTTTTACTTGAAATATCTCTTTTTTATCTCCAAACGATCATACTTAATGTAATTTTTTATTAGGTACGATCTCAAAATTACTAACTTTCAAAAAATCTCTTGAATTTTCCTTTTAAATCAATTTTACCCACATTTATCTGATAAACATGTTTTCAGAAACCGGCATTGTTACAGAAATCTTTTTTGTGATTACATCGTATGAATAAGAATATATTATATTATATAATATTAATATGAGATAATGACCTTGCACTGTTTCCCAGTTTAGCAAAAATAATCGTTCGACATGAAATAAGAAACTATAAATAAATGCAATAATCTTACCAATTCATATTCATTCCTGACCAATGTTAATTAATACATTATACTTCCTTATCAAATATTGTTCAACATTAAAATATCGTATAGTGATATGGATAGATTTATTGAGTCGGATTAATGGAGCTCTTAGGTCTTACAATCAAAATCATAAATACATTGACAACTATGAAGAACATTAGTACAATTAGAATTTTAGTAATAAACCACGTCACTTATTATCATCATTAACATTGTTAGCTTTCTATCCCTAACATTCTATCCTAAATAGCACACTAATACTAATGGGGTGGCGAAGCCCAAGTGGAAATGAATACTTTGTTAAGTAATTCGAGCTTTTGATTGACCTTTAATTCCTTCCTTTTGAAGAGACTACAGAATAAGAGTACATACGAATTAACTTACATGAATTAGAGAACGTTTAAAATCCAAAGTAGCTTTTCAAACATTCTCCAGAGCTTATTTATTTGTACCTTTCTTAAGGGTATATAATATTCATATCGTCGACAGGGTTATCAGTCATGGGGTGAGTATAAGCATAAGGAAATAAATCATTCCCACTGATTTATAAAAGTATCGGAGATGGGGAGTAAACTCTATCAAGCCATTATTGAAGATTTGACCTACTTTAATTTCCGGGTTTATGCGTTGTGATAAGGTATGATATTTTCTGGAGTTTTGTTTTTGTTGCTTTTAAGTTAAGTGCGTTTTCTTTCTTTAAGAAAATGGCTACCCAATCCTTAATATTGGTTTCGATTTTAGCTTTGGCGCTGCTGCTTCCCTCTACAATGGCTTATCTTAGTGATGCGGAAGTGGAATCGAGATGCAATAACTGTACATTGGACGGCGATCACGTGTTCTACAAGATTGTTTTTGTTACGTGGTCGGCCCCTACGTTTCTTTGTCGACGAACCCCACAGCTTTACAGCAAATGGGGAGCGATTGTGGATTATGCTTGTGATTCTCA
>JAQGBU010001821.1:0-11364 GCA_034698605.1 Isotoma decorata | reverse complement strand
GTAGCAAAACACATTTTCGTATACGCATACTCAATCCCCCAACGCATATTCAACATTGTCGTTTATGTGTTTTGCTAATGTTCTCTCCTCATATCTCGGTCGGTGGTGATGGCATGCATTCTTTACTTGCACTACCTTACTGGTGGTGTTGCACTCTACACTTGCTATACCTGTCTTACTCAAGCATACTTACTGAATTGTAGTGCATAGTGGTGGTGGCACTCTATATATAGATTAAAGGTATGTTGAGCGGTAGTAACTTGAGTAAAAGTGAGAAATAATATGGTGAAAGTGATAATTAAAAGACGCACCTTCCGAGCTTTCCCTATAGCATTTAGACCCTATCGGATACTGACAATACTTCATAGCCCCAACATAGGTTCCGACAGACGGGCTTTCGTCATTCGTAACCATATGGTTTTTCTCTCCACTCTTCAACAAAGTCATTGCTAGAAAAACATGCTAAATAATCCGAAAAATCCACATAAACCAAAATGTTTTTAGAATTACATAAGGAGAAAAAAAGGGAAAAATGGTAAACACAGAATGTGAACTGACCCCAGATTGGATTGGTTCCAGAGAAGTAATAGTCTGCCAAATCAAAAAAGGTGTTTTTCGGCCACTCCCGCTCTTCCACCCTTGATTGGCTATGGGCTCACGATCTATAGTCCTTATTGGATAAAGGCGCCCTCTATCTATCAATAAGGTTGGGTCCCAGGTTATACGTGTGGGAGCGGTACTCTCGAGGTGTGTCACATAGTCCCTTAATATTTCTTGGATACTTTTCCAGTCTGCGAGGTGTCTTGATGAAGGGAGTTTTAAATTGAACTTTAGGCAGTATTGTTCCCAATCAACATGGGATGTGCTTGTATTGAAAATAAAGTCCCCTTTGGCACTGATTAGGTATTTGGAGTTATTATTATAGCGCACAAGTTCCCCAGAAATCTTTGGAGGGGAACAATTATCTGCAATTTAAGGGAATGCTGTAGTTGTCTTTGATGGTTTTGTATCTCGTTGCCCCATTATTGCAACCTCCAACAAAAAGAAGAGAATTTGGGATTCTGTAATCTCTCTGCTTGATGAGCGAGATACAAGCTAGCATTGCACAAACATAAAACGAGATAGAGGGCTAACACAGTAAAAGTAGTAAATTTACATTGAGCTTTACTTTTTCATGAAACTCATGGATTTCAGATTTTAATTAATATCTTTTTCAAAATTTAAAACCTGAATTCCAAAATTTGACATAAATTGTAGATTTAGTAGGGTTAACGACTGATGGCGTGTTTGGTGAATTTTGTAATAGAATACTTTTAGGTATTAATTTTTCAAAATTACAAAAAATAATATTTTGTTCTATTTTGAAATTTTTTTGACAAAACACACTTTCAGTTAAATTTTGTATGCATTAATTAATTTATTTCAAAATGATATTTCAATTTTATTGGATAGTTTTAGAGCTATAAGCATTTAAAATTAACATTGGAAGGCATAGGAGATAAAAGAGTGACGTCATCGGTACATCATACCGTTAAGGGAAATGTAAGTAAAATTGGGATCAAATCTGGCTTAAATTCAGAATAATGCAAGCTATGCATAAAATTCGTGTTTCTGGTGCCCACGGTTTTTGGTATAATAATTACAGCAAATAATATACTTCTTGCTTTGATGACCGGAAGGAGTTGAAAGAGCAATTTATAAGTCTTTAAAATATTTTGATTAACTTTACCATTCCATTCACATTGACAGGTGACCCAGCTTGAAAGTCCAAAGTATGAGGATATCATCACAGCAAGTACGTTTTTTCCATACATTTTTTAACTGGATTTAGGAATTTCGGCTACAAGTATTGAAAAATAGATGAAAATATTAATTGAAATTAATTCGATGCTAGGATTAATTAATAGAGAAATTTATTCCGTTGTGTTGAAGATAGTTAAAGTAGGAAGAGAGTGACTCTCCAGGAAATTCTGATGTGGCATTTTCCACGTGGCATAAAATGGCCATGCTTCTTACGGTCATTCAAAAATAACGTGTTACAACTTCCCTAATACGGCTTGGAATGTTTTTGTAAAGCCGGAATAGAGAAACTTTCTAAATACAAGTGTTTTCGAATTTACATAAATCGAAGAAAGTTGAACGCGTCCCTGTAACACATAGAAATTCTAATTCAATGAAATTCCCCCAAAAATATTAATTATGTCGGGTTTAGAACGCTGATCTCTTTTTAAACTTAAAGATGATGCAGAAACATAATTTGATCCCATGCAATCTACACACTTACCTTGTTGCCATCAATCATCCCCAAAGTTGATAACTTCTATATAACTGTGTTCTAACATTATCGGGATAAATATTTTGATTAAGATAAGTTACAAAATGTTATTTTAATTTCAGACTTGCTCACCTTTAAGAAATTCAATAGGGGACATTCCAGCAAAAATTGTAGCGGTCTGCAGCGTCTTAGAAAAAAGGCGTTTGGAAATCTACTAAGCGTTATCACTCCGGAAAGTGTAATCGTTTTAAAGAAATTAAGCTTATGTCAGCATTACGTCCTTCTGATCAACAGAAGGTCGTAGTTCAAAACGTAGTACGAAAAACTCAGTTGTTATTGGGAAATAAAGTTTATTCAAAACATTCAGGAACGGTATTTCTGGACGCTTCCAGCTATTTTAATAAAAAATATAAACAAAACTTGGATATTTGTACTCAGTTACTTGGACCCTGGTAAAATGCCAACTTTATCATGCATTTTTCTTAATGGTAAATGAGTTTTGTTTTGCATTATTTTCAAAAATTATTTCACCCACAAAAATATTAAAATTTTGCAGAAAATTATTGATTTACTTCGGAATTATGGATCTACAATGAATTTTATGTCATATGTGAACAAAAGGCCAATCCTTTCGTTTGTTCAATCCAACATAAACTTTCGACCTGCACATTTTTATTTTAAAATATTATTCAAAAGTCAAATTACATCCAAACTTTAAATATCATCAAGTGCTAAATTACAGATTTACAAAAGCAAATAAAAAAATAAAAATAAAAGTAGCCTTTTTAAATGGTCCTTCATAAATCTGGGGTAGATTTTGGGTTGGTCTTCATCAAAAATGTAAGAATTGTGACTATTCTTCCAGCAATGCTTTCATCTTTTCTCTAACTTCATTCATTCCTTCGAGTACCTTAGCTGCTGACCCTTTCATTTTGGTAAAATAAATTTTATAATTAAGTTAAAAATAAGCTAACTCATTAAAGCTCCTTTTTGACTACATAGAACTTGAACATGACACTTGATAAGCTTAAAACTATTGATGAGCATTTATTTAAATTAAATTAAATTTACCTTCGTCAAGAAATGGAAGAGGTTCTCCAGATTCTAACTTTTTGATCCTTTCCTCAATATGCTCAAACTCAAGTTTCAAATTTGCCTTATTCTCTGTTAAAATCAATGCAAGTTTTCAATTTTCCATAATAATTATTACTCCCAATGCATTACTGTTTTTAAAAAATTTAAATTTTCAAAGACAAAGTTTGTAAATTTTTGCAAGACAAAAATGATCACCAGGTGAGAAAGCTGCTTGAGTCGATTCAATTGCAATCGAAATTATTGCAAAAACAAGGAAGAATCCTATGGCTAATCCTTTCATCTTTGTTCTACTAGTAAAAACACAAAAACTGAAAAATTGGCACCCAAGTTGAGTACCCAAAGTATATTAAAATGTTTAATAATAAGATGATGGTGATACTGACCTCCTTTTTATACTACTTACATTTAACAAAATTGACCTCAATTATTTTCAAAACTGTTTACACTTTTGTTTTAAATCTAAAACAAATGGGAACGACTGCAATTAGAAATTAGTGATTGTCTCTCCTGGTTAATGCAATATTATGTAAGCCGTAATTCTTAGCCCCTAATTAAAACAAATATCACTTGCATACTTTACATACAAAATGAAGGCATGCTTCATTTAACCTGCCTTAGTTACAAATTTGCTAGTATTTGCCTCTCTTATTATACGCAAAATATTCTACGTTTACACCTTAATATGTTTGAATTGAGGAATTTGCCTTCATAACATTTTGAAAAAAACACTACAAATGGAAATAAACCCAGCAGGACTGTAATAATAACCCCACATCCGCATATAATAAAGGACAATGGTCCAATGTCATTATGATAATTCACATTTACTAACCGAAACCTTGATAATGCATCAGATTGACAATTTTTGATGATCATTATTGAAGTGGTTTTCGTTATTGCTTATTACTGGGTTTTCATGCTTGCCCAATAACTAATCAAAGTAATCAGATTAAGAGTAACGTGGTTTATTATTATCAGTTTGTTTGTTTATTTAGAAAAAAATTTTATTGCACAAAGCTTAACGTAACTAAAGTAAAAATTTTAGAAATTTTATTTTGAGTATTGCAAAAAGATAAAATAGCTTGGTAATTAACACGATTTTAAATAAGTGTAAAAATTTATTTTAAAAGCAGAAATGCATCTGCTTGTTTACCTTCACCAAATACTTGCTCCGATTTAATCCAGAAACTTTTACTTTATTGAAAAAAATCTCTTGGGGCATACAAATAATTCCCAACGAGATAATATCGTTGACCTTGATGAATAGAGTGGACCTCGGGAGAAGGTTCAAGATTAAACGGAAAAGTGTCAAGGGTCTCTCCTGCCCTCCATTCTTGAATATCTCTAGCTTCTCGTCCTGCACCACCCATTCGACCCGACCTTTCACTTGGGGATGGACTCAAGGGTAAGGCCAAAGTGCATCCATGTAACAGCTAGAAAATAAATAATTTATTCAGTTTTGATTAACAGTCCTGCTTATTCAAATTAAATTTTAATCATTTTTGTTATAAAACTTACCATCAGAATAAAAGCCAACAATGCTGAATTCATTTCTTAAATTAAATTGTAAAATTTTTATAAAATTTATAGTGTTTTCGGGTAAGTTGGTGTCTTTGTGTAATCAAATTAACTCTGTAATAAAATAATTCTTATTCCGTTGCTTTTATACTTTTGTAAGAGTTATTAATAAAATTGTGTAAAGACTGGCCATTCCTCAAATCAATATTAAGCTAATTAGTTCCCTTATCTTACAAATCCATTTAGAACTTGTTCAAGCTTTGTTGGGTGTCATCCCAAAGTAAAATATGAGGAATACCATGCATTTTACTTTCACATTGGGATTTTTGGGTCACTTTTTTTCTATACAATTAGCAGCTGGCAACATTATGTAACTTTGTAATTATCTCATTTTACAAAATTACTGGACACATTCACCTACTCACGTAGTCCGTCCAAATGTTTTGTTCCTTATTTTATTAGCATAGCGGTTTAATAGAGAGAAAGCTCGTCTCTCCCACCGCCATTCAGGCTATTTTAAGCCAAGGGTTTTTACGTTATTCTTAGATAATTTTTAAGTTCTTTTGCTGTGTTTTTGGAGCATTTTTTACTTTTAAATTTTTCGCTTTAACAACGAAAAATACAAGCAATCTTGACAATTATTAATCTCAAGTTGGATTTAGATTGTGTTTGGATTAAATTGTTTTGAAAATAAAACTCTCAAAATGTAAAAAAAACTGTAAAAATCTAGAAGTTAAGGCAATAGTTAAAAATATAAATGTAGTACTAGCCTATTATAAAACAAATTCCCTCAAAAATATCTGTAAATGATTCATTCAATTATGATTGAATTTGAAGGAAATGCTTGAAAATTTGTTTGTCTCCTGTAAACCAACAAAGGTAATTTTAACTTTTATTGAACTTTTGATAGCAGTAAATATAAATACGATGACAATCTTTTTGTATCATTTGAAAACGCCTTTTCTAATTTAATATCAATTTTGTAAATTGTTTGTAATAATTTTCCCAGCTTGATCATGAATGATGGGACTTTTACAAGAAAGCTTTACACTTAAACCTCATGGATTTAAAGCATCGTTCTAAAAAATATTATTAATATTCCGGAAACATTATTTCCTTGCAAGTTTTTTATTAGAAAGGTTTTTGAAATGAGGCGAAAAGAGGTAGTCAAAGTGTGGAAAGCTGAGTTTGTTAAATTTTATTTATCTTCTATTGCTTCAACTGGAAGTCATCTTAACTCATTTGAGTACTTTCTTGTACATCATTCAAATCGAAAAGTTAATACTTTGGCTTTTTCCAAGCATTTTATTCGTAAAATTTTCTCTTTTACCCTTATTTTGGCACTGAGCTGTACCAATACCTTATCTTAATTACAATAAGACAGAAAGCATGGCATATTTTAGGTTCTGAAATTCTAAAAACGTGTTTTATTTTCTGCAATTGCAAATTTCTTTTGCCGAATTTTCAGCATTTGCCAATCTCAACATTTCTGGCAAAAACAACAATCTGGCAAAAGCTATTTTTTTGCCACTCTCACTTTTGCCAGACTGACCTGGAATCACTGCAACAACTCTTCGTACCTAATTAAATTAAGATGGTAATGTAGCATTTAGGTTCTAATGGATTTGATTTAACCCTTTTTTCAAACACACTCTAAAACGTAATTTTATAAACGAAGCAGCAAGAGCCATTTTACTTAAACTTTTTTTTATAAATTTAACTAGACACCTGAGAGTTGAGTTTTAGTATTTCATATTTGTTTTCTATCCTTTTCTGTTTGCCAAGATCAGTAAAAGTTTATGATTATTCAATTGGAACCAAGTTGTTTAAGCTGCGAGGCCTTATTTGACCTTATTTGTTTCTAAAGCAAAACAGAGGGTATGTGTTCAAGCCAGTTGATCATCCCTTTCATTTTCAATGCCCTATATTAATCATGCATGATACATAATTCTTGACGATATTTGTAACTTCTATGAGCGTAGCTAAAGAAACTTTTTTAATTCCAATTTAAATGACATGCTTCATTTTAATAATATTTGTGACTAGGTAATATATGTTGAAAATACATGGTAAATAAACCATTATTTCCTGTTGAGCAAACACAAAACAAAAATCCTTAATTTGTCTTTTATCCTATTTTCCTATTTATTATCCAACCACAGTTTTAAAGAACGAATGTAAACGGGAGATTATTTCGAAGTAACCAGTTTACTCAGTATGTAAAATAACCGATTAGCGTTATTAATATTGAATGGTTTACTAATACTAAAACTCTGCAAAGTAAAACCCTTCTTTCAGTATAAGTAATAAAGTTAAAATAACCTCATACATATGGTACCCGGGCATTTTGGCAACAGTCGTTTTGGCAAAACGTGGACTCTTTGGCAAAACGTCGTTTTTCGGAAAAAAAGTTGCTTTGGCAACAGTTTTTTTTCGACTGAGTTGATTTGGCAAATTAATTAGGTTGCTTTGGCAAAACGTCGTTTTTCAGAGAAAAAGTTGCTTTGGCAACAGATTTTTTTTTGAGTGAGTTAAATATATATAAATAATGAGATTTACTTCATTTATACAAAAAATCTTTATTAACAGTTTCAAAAAGTGTTTTACGTCAGTATTTTAACAACAATAATCCTTACTTCGCAGCTGGCTAGAATTCAGCAAACATTTATCCACTGATCAAATTTATTTGGGTGGAATTTGGCTCTGTAAAGGCTCACCTGGGCTTTTAATTTACAATCTATGGGTCTATTTTTTGCAACTGAATTTGAGAGCCTGATTGCATTTTAGCAATTGCATTTTACGTTCGGTTTTGTTCTCGGATTATATTAGCCATAAACTTATCCATATTATCCATACTCCGTTGTCCCTACTCCGTTGCGATGTATTAATCGAGCACTACACTCTGCCCGATTATTACAGTAATAGTGCTCAGTTTTTACTCCTGTTTTATTGATTCGCGTGTTTCGTCTTGTGTATAAATAACCTCCAGAACCTATTCGCAAAGTTCCAAGCTGACCTTCCCCAATAGGGACATACTCTGAAGGCATAATGCGAACAGTAAGCAAGCTTAAAGGAGACTGGCTTCAGAAGTATCGTAGAAAGAAGATCATTATTCAAAATATTAATTTGCCTTACATTATTAACTTATTAAGATAATTTTTTTAAGAAAGTTGCTTTGGCAAAAATGTTTTTGCCAAAGCAGCCTAGTCGGAAAAATACCTGTTGCCAAAGCAACCTGTGATTTTTTTTTGTTTTTGCCAGAACGGTAAATTCATTTTGCCAAAACGACTGTTGCCAATTTGCCCCCGATTCCATACAAATACATGAGCTTCTTATCTAAAATGTGAGGAAGTGGTAAGTCAAGACGTATCACTTTTATTAAAATATTCATCTTGTCACAGAGTTCGACCATCCCGTAGATTTTCTTACTAAAAGATATCCGACACCAAGAGTATTTTGCCAGAACGCCAGAAGTCATACAAAGTTCTAATTAAACAAACTGCAAGCAAAAGTCAATTTATGATATAAATAAATCGGCCATTTTTAGAACAACTAAAGATTCAAAATATGATCTCAATTTACTGAACTAACAACTAAAACTTCCCAGTGCAACTTGATTTAGCCCGAGCCTAGGCATAAAGACCTGTTTTTCATAATAGTTCACAAAAAATGAAATTTGGCTTAAGATTTCATGTAAATTTGCTATTTGTAGCCCCCATGACAAATTTAATCTTCCTAAGTTGAATTTCAAAAACCAGTGGGGGTTACCTTTCGGTCATTCAAATAAAAAAAAACAAAATTTGGCTTAAGATTTCATGTAATTGGTATTTGTAACCCCCATGACAAATTTCATCTTCCTAAGTTGAATTTCAAAAACCCGTGGGGGCTACCCTGTGGGGTCATTCAAACCTCCAAAAAATGAAATTGTGGCTAAGATATCATATATATTTGCTATTTGTAGCCTCCATGCCAAATTTCAGCTTTCTATGACCATTTTCAAAAAAGGACGAAAATTACATGACCGGTGGGGGTTTTGGCCCACCCTCGGACCAGCTACTTGTGACGCCCAGCCCGTCTTCGAACTCGGTTCCTGATTTGGTGAAATACAGGTGTGATCGAAATTTCATCCAAATCGGTTCATGTAGTCTTGAGTTATCGTCAGACGGACAGACAGACGGACAGACATACCGGGCTCATAAGCCCTAGGCTCAGGCCAGAGTTTGTAATTTTCCCAGTCCAGGGGTTATTTTCCCATCCCACTGGGAAAATGGGAAATTAGTGGGAAAGTGGGAAATTAGTGGGAAGGTGGGAAATTACTGGGAAGATAGGGAAATGGGGCGAAGTGATACCATAATACCATGAAGTACGGATACCCTAATGCCATACAATGTAGTACATAGTATTTCTTAACTTACTAACTACTGGACACTTACTGCTGGACCTTGCGAATTGACAGGACAAAACACTAACACTAGGACTTAAAATATGCACTGATGAAGGAGGAAGGAAACTGTGATACTGGAGAAGATATGATGATATTATGATCAAATTACTTTAAAATTTTATCATAATTATCATTACACCTCCTTCAACTCCACAAGTATCATAATGTGTGCAATTTTTAATTAATAAATATTGACTTCTTGACATAACAGCCTGATAACTGCTTACTGAAATAAGCTTTTGTGCTGCAAATCCTCAAGGTTTGTGTCTGTTCTCTGTCAATTTCTCTCAATAACTACAACTGTTGAGCAATAAAAAGTGATGAGACGCTGCTTTTAAAATGAAAATATTACATGGTAAATTCTTTTGCATGGTTTAGTTGACGTATTTCTTAGTTTCCCACCTTCCCACCTAATTTCCCATTTTCCCAGGGCAGGAAGCCAGGTGGGAAGGTGGTATTTTACCACTTTCCCAGTGGTAAAATGCCACTTCCCATTTAAACTCTGGCTCAGGCTAAAAATCATAATGGGGAAATGCTTTCTTGTCATTGTAAAACCAAAATAGTAGCAATTTTAATAAATCAACATTTACAAAATGCTGATTCGCGAAGTTGAAATCCAACCAATACTTCTTATCTCTCGACATATGTATGTCTCAATAAATGTGCAATTGTTTTTGTATCATTTTACTTTTTACTGAGAAATTATAAATGGACCATTGACCCTTAGCGTAGACATAGAGAGATCGTAGATATAGTGTATTACTGAATATCAAGAGTGAATGAAAGAGACAGGACACGGATCAAAGTTGTGTATTGTGTAACAAGACGTAAACCATGCACAACTTGTATATACGGATAATTTATGAACAACCCTTTACTTTATTTATACAAGAAAGTTTTAAACTGAATTTCTGTACAACAATATTTCAAAATTATTAAGTATCGTTAGATACTTTATGTGAACGTTCATGGTGTCTGTCCGTCTGTCTGTCCGTTTGTGTGTCCTAATGGCTAACTTTTGACAGGAATAATATTTTTTAATTCTGTTTTCAAATTTGGGTTCCTAGGGTCAAAGGGACGATTAATATTGTAAAATTGGGCAAATCGGCCACACCCCCTAATTTTAATCATAAAAAATTTGAAAACAATTTATGACATTGTGTTGCATAGTGCCCCGGTATTTTTTATGTGAACGTTCATGGTGTCTGTCTGTCCGTCTGTCTGTCTGTCCGTCTGTCTGTCTGTCCGTCTGTCTGTCTGAATGGCTAACTTTTGACAGGAATAACATTTTTTAATTCTGTTGAACACCATGACCGTCATTTTCAAACTTTCAACAGAACTTTTTCGATTTCATAAACATGATCTAACGATACTTTCATATATCCGTTTGTCATGGTTTATTTTTCTTCCAAGTTGCGACTGCGAGTGTTTATTTATTTTATGCTTTTATTCTCCTTCAAATGCAACCCGTATGTGATTGAGCTATTTAACTCAGACCAATATGACATGTAGTGAAATCTCATCCTTCCTCATTGAATGAAATATGCCGTCAACGTGAATTGAAATTCCACATGCCATTTTATATTTTAAAAAATTTAAACTTTCCAAATGTAAATGTTTGCAACAGAAAGAAACAAATTATTGAGTAAATTAGAAAAACTCTGTGGTTCCAATTCCAATGTAGTAAAAACATGGAATTAAAAAAATGTGTAAATCTAATCCACAAAAGATAAGTACCGCTAAATAGTTTGTATGTGAGTAGATCTACAGCTGGAAGTTAAGTAAAAAAACAACCAAAGTAAAAAGGCACTTAAAATCCATCTAAAACCCTGGGTTGAGTGCATAGTATATAGTGTGTGCATTAACTCTGAATATCAGTTGATTAAACTACTCTTGTTTCGTTCAGTTTGGAACTTTTTTAGGATTAAAAGCTACATAGGTCATCCCACTTAACCCTACTTCATATTGAATAGAGTTTGACTCATTGGCAACCCGACTGCAGTTTTCTAATTCTTTCGTTATTCAATGAATG
>JAQGBU010001820.1:0-11368 GCA_034698605.1 Isotoma decorata | reverse complement strand
TAAAATCATTTTACGTGAAATTCGGGTTATTCAAAATTCGGTTTTTAGAGACTTTAGGGAACATTTTAGGAAGGAAACAGGCACTTCACCTTCAGTTAAAAATACAAAAAGTCCATTCAATAAAACAGGGGCTTGAATTTTTTGCATAATCCAATGAGGTTTATTGTTGTAGGGCGCTTAGAGACGCTTATTGTAACCAATAGAAGCGCATTAGACGCTTTTTGCCGTCTAAATTTCCCTTGTAAAACATTTTGCACTATATTTTGTCATCTCTAAACCTATTTCCCCACGTTTCTCTATACAGTAAGATAAATTAACTTAAAAATAATCTAATAGAAAATGTAGATCAATTTAGCTTAAAAAAATTATTTAAATGTTTAAGTGTAAGAGAGTTTTTTATTTAATTTTAAAAAGGCTAAAAAACAGGTTGAGAAATCGATACAATATTCCATTATTTTCTTCTGCATACAAAATAGAAAATGAACATCCTTTCCCTATTCTTTTACCTTAGTTTTAAATACAAAAAGTATTTTTTAAATGAAAAGAATAATTATAGACCTTTTAAAATTGTTCTTTTTCTTGGATTGTTTGAAGTTGGATTTGAAGGATTTTGAATAATGAATAGCCAAGGATTGGCTATGGTTATTCTTCCCTATCTCTTCCAATTAACCCTTTTGGTTTACCTTTTATACAAAACTTGAAATTAGTATTGATTAGAAACATTCAAAATCAATTTTTCTCTCTGTGTGGTTTACTTTTTTTATTATTTGGTGCACTTTTTGTATTGGATTGCTAAAAATAATATTTGATAAGGGGCTTTTTGTTGGAAATAAAAGCTAGGACAGAGTAGGGAAAGATTTCATTGATTTGAATGTAGATATTGATTTAGTTTAAATATTTCATAATGCTGGAAGACATTACTAATGGAAAAAGAGGTTAGAATTTTGAAAACTTGAGCAACTGTAACTGTTAATTTTAAAAAGTTTGAGAGTTTGTTTTTTAGTGATGCAACAAAATGTGTTATTCCTGTCTTACAGTAACAAAATCATACCTTATTTCTGCCTAGAGGGAGATTTTAGACTATTTTGATATGATATAAAAAGGAAATAAGTAAGTGGAAATGAATATTGGTATTTTAGAAAGTAAGAGTTGAGTTTTATAAAAATAGAATGAAAAGAAGGAGGAGGTAAGTTAATTATTAATTAATTAATAATTAATTAATTGAATCTTCAGAGAGAGAGGGAGACCTGTTGGTTGGTTTGCAATTTAGTGAATAGGAACTCTGTCTACACAGTAAAGTTGTCACTTTTAATTAGTTACCTCCATCCTGCTTAGAGTCATCCAGTCAAATTAGAGAGAAATGGCAAAAAAGAGGGTGGCTTTCTTTTTTCACACTTGGAAGTTGATCATGATAGAATAAAAAGGCTGTGTACCTTTAACATTCCCCTTTGAACTCTTACTACCTTGGCCCTTAACCCCAACCGAATGAACCATTTTAGGTCACCATTAAAATCCCTCTTGGCAGGCATTATTTTAACTTTAGTTTATTTTCCATTTACTATGAAAAAGTAAGAGTTTATAAATTAAGTAACTTAGTAAGTCCTCCTTGATGAGCTGTAAAATTAGAGCCCATATTTTGAAGGGTTATCCCTTGAAAAAGTAGTAAGTCCTTGCCTTATGTGGATGGAAATGCCCATTTATCGGATATTAAGAAAGTGCGAGCAAGAACATAAAAAAGGACACTTAAGTACCTAGTACCTAGTACCTAAGTACCTTCTTTAGTTTATACCAAAATGGTTGATTTTAGGATATTGGTAATAATGATGTGTGTTTATGTATTAGTGCAAAAAAGTAAAAGCTTAAAGTAATAGGTTTTTCTCTTTTTAGGTAGAAAAGAGAGTCAGAGTTATAAGTGGGTGGAATAATGGGCGGAAATGAGTTAATTACCTTTTATATCCAAAAATAACACATATTTTTCTATAAACATATTGTTAATGAGAAAGAAATGGGTTGAATGTGACAATGACAAGTATGTGTGCGTATGGGATCCTCTGTTCTTATGAAAATTTAATGAACCCTTATTGGTAAATGGTGCAATTAACAGGTTATTCGGGTGTCATATAATACCCGGGTGTAACTTACTTACTTCCACCAAATTCAGCGAAGAATAGAAAGATAATATTATTGCCTCTTTTTATTTTGATTAATGAACTTAACTGGCTTTACTTTATTATTGTATAAAACCTTCAGGCATATTATTGAGATTCGGGATAGAATGGTTATTTTAGGTGAGGCAAATTGCATAATAATAACTATTATTATGCGTCTTGACTCAGGATTAATGCAATGGTGCAGTGCAGCACAAATTATGGATTAAAGGATTAGATTTTAGATTTTAGCACTTTGAAACAGGATGCGAAATGTGTGCGTTTATAATACTTGAGATAAGCGTAAAGCAGGTGTGGAAATCCTTTGCGAATGCAAAAATGTTAATCCTGTCATTAATTTCACCTGGATGCATTTTAGAAATTGCTCATAAATTGCGTACTTTTTAGAAAAATGTTAAAGGTGAAAACCGGTTTTTCGGATTTTATGGTCCCTAAAACCGGTTTATTCAGCTCGTGTCACCCCACTATCGCTAACACCCGGTTTTCCATACTGTAATATGTCCAGAGGCGATAAACCATTGTATTAGCGAAGCTACCCGAATATTTTAGATAGTAAGTAAAAGCTCTCTCAAGGGTCTTTTCAACTGGTAATTAACTCTTTCATAAATTACGTGGTTGGTTAAACTTTAGTTGATTTTTGTTTTTTAAAGATTCATCTTAAGTTTATGACCGTAAAACCTTAATTTAAAAGAAAAGCACACCTGACATGAGGCCCTGAGCAATAATTTGTAAAAAAAACTTAAACGAATGGAAATTCCTATCTGTTTGTTTGTTTAATTCGAATGTCATCTTATTCGTCATGCTTATAATTTATGAACAATCCATTAAAAGGGTAACATTGGTATGGCTGCTTTTGAGAGTAGTTTCACTCTTGTGTAAGTCTAGTTGAAGGATAGTAGTATGGACCGGTTTGTTGGTTAGGACTTCACCCGGGTGAAGTTGCTTTTTGTTCCAGGTGAAAGAAGTAGACACGCAATGCAATGCAGTGTGTGTGGTGAGTTTGAAGCCAAATGCAAGACGAACAAGGAACCTTTCTCCCTTTAAAAAAGAGCCACTCACATGTGGAATTAAATTGTGCTAAAAAATAAAGTGTATCTAAAATGTATGATATTATTTTATATATGAGGTAATAATATAAAATAAATTGTAAGCCGTGGTGCATGGTTGATGGAAGTGGCAGTGGTGGTTGTAAATGTTTGTATCAAAACTCTGTAGCAACGGTCCAACCCCGTATGAATTATTTGTGTAGAAGAAAAGCCCTTGTCTATCCGTGTGTGTTGGCTGCTTGTGTCCACCTAGAAATTTAAGTATACGTGGTCTTGTTGTTAGTTGCCAACCACCGGTACTTTCCCCTTTTATCTACAAGTTGAGAGAGATAGTGGTGGTGGTGGATACTGGAAAGTGGGTGTGGTTTTTCTATTCAAGTATAGAGGTATATACTAATTTACCTAATTGTATTCCTATAAAGGTTTCAAAATCATTTAAATTTTGTCCAGAGTCCACACTGTCTCTTTTTGAAAGTGTATCTGAGGAAGGGGAAAAGTTTGATATGGTTGGTAGTAGGTCCAGTGGTATCTGCTATTGGCTTTTTAAGGGATCGTTCATAAAGGACGAATATTTTGAGGGTGGTTTTATTAAGGGTTGTTTAAGGGTGCTTTGAATGCGGGTAGTAAAAGTGAAAGTTAGGAGAAAGAGGGCTTTGAGATTTGCGAAGGGTCTTATATAGTATCCATTACTACTAGAGTGATAAGAGCCCTTTAACTCTACCGTCTAAGGGCCTTAAGCAACTTAAGCAATGCTTTTTGAAGAAAGTCCGTAGGGTATTAAGTGATGTCAAGGGCACCTTTTTTATACTTTGGTTTCATGCAAACACATGGTGTCATAATTAGTCCCTGGAAAAGGCTTGGGGTGGCTTTGCGAAGGGTCTTATAGTATCCATTACTACTAGAGTGATAAGAGCCCTTTAACTCTATTCTATTAGGACCTTAAGCAATATAAAATGCTTTTTGAACAAAGTCCGTAGGGTATTAAGTGATGTCAAGGGCACCCTTTTTATACTTTGGTTTCATGCAAACACATGGTGCTATAATTAGTGCCTGGAAAAGGCTTGGGGTGGCTCAGGCTCTGAACCCTTAGAAAGGCCCTCAAGTGTCATCTAATACTTACCTCACATAATTGCACATGATTTGTGAACAATTGGTTAAAAATTGGGTAACTCTATTTAGTGGCATTACATTGGTGCCTCTCTCTCTGTAATACAGGTAAAATGTTCTTATTAGTTGAATAAGATACCCGGATCGGGTAAGATGAGGATGGCCCACATAATGCATGGATATATAGACACAGGTTGTATTCACAGTTCGGGTAGTCTCTTCCTCTCTCTCAACTTGTGGTGGTGGTGGGGGTAATTCCTCCGGGATAATTTATACTTTCCTTACCTGTCTTTTAGAGTGATTTTTTATTATATTTTAAGGAGGTGCGTGGGATTTGATACTTGACAATGTAAAACAAATACTTTCTCTTTATCCTTCCTGTGCTTTTATCTTAAGAAAAAATAAGTTAGACAAAAAAAAAGAATAGGAGGAGAAAGTAATGTAAAAGGTCCTTGTACCAACCAATACCAATCGGTAGTAAAAGCAGTAGTGCTACTTTATATTATAATATTGGTTTTATTACTTATAATATTATACTACAAGTGGTAAAGAATCTTTCATTAATCACGTGTTGGAATTTGATACAAGTTTTGGGGGCTTTGAGGGGCCTTTAAGGTATGTTTTCGGGGGATTAATAAATGATAGGGGGAGGAGGCCAAAGGGCTCTCTGCGTTACTTAAATACCCCTACCCGGGTTCCACATCCCTACCCGCCTTATTCTTGCCTTCTAATCACCCTAAAAACGTATTCTTTTTAAACTCCAAGTCGTTAGACATGGGTACCCTTAGAAAAATGTGTACCTGGAAGCTGGAACATCTGCTAATTAATTCATACCGCAAAAAAAGTAATACTCTTGTGGTAAGACTAAGGCAGAAGATGATAAGTAAGGAAGGAAATGGGCTGGACTTGAATTAAAAGCCAACCTGTAGGGGAATATCTTCCAATGTTCCAATATAAAAGGGAAAGGTAGAGTTTCTTTTAAATTTTAAACTTTTAAGCTTTAAAGAAGGTATTATTTGTGTTGGATGAATATAAATGGGGTCAGAGGGCAGGGCGAGAGGAATAACAAGGGAGAGATGAGGATTAGATATTAAGTATGTGATAGACATTGGCAAATAATGTGTAAAGAGATAGAGAGGAAAAGATTGACAGGGGTCTGCTCTGTCCTTCGACGTGTCCACTTTTGTGTTCACTCCGATATCAGGGCAATTCACCCGATTTTTACAATAGGTGAATCGGATTGGACTAAAAAAGGAAGAGAGGACAGTTGGACTGGACATTTTTAGGTGGAGAATATGCTAAAAAATGATTATTATATATAAGGATAAGGATATTATTTGTTAGGGTAGTTGGCTAGTAGCCATGTCATGTCCATTATTAGTGAGTTGATAATATGTAGTTACATATATTGTATATGGATGGGATTTGTATGGTGAGTCCAGAGGGAATGCCGTATAAAAGAACACCCTTTCTCTCTTATCTTGATCACTTTCCTTTTGCAATTCAAACGTGCAAAAAGTAAAAGGAGAAGAAAGAAAGGGTAACTTTAAATATTTGGGTGCACCTGTCCAATATTTTACATTTTATTTGGTCAGTGGTAGCCGGCCGGTAAGGTAAGGTCGGTGGTGGGACTCATGGAAGTTGCTGGTGACACGGAAGGAGACTGCTCTTGTTGCACTTTTTTATTTGCATATGTTTTTTTGGAAAGCAGGGGTGGTCATGGGGTTGGTGGGGGTTTTTTGGTTAGGCCGGTGCAACTTGCAACAAGAATGTTACTCTCCTGGAGATTTAAAAAAGGTAAGTTGCAACTTGGAATCTGTTTTTTAGTCAGTTGGGGTTAAGCTGGTGGTGGTGGTTGAGAAAGGGTGAGAATTTGAGTCAGAGGGTGAGTCATTCATCATTCGGGTGGGTTTGATTGACGTTTTTGAGGTTTTTTGACGTTTAGTAAGAGGTATGATTTAGGTGTGGGAGAAAAAGGAAGGAATTAAGAGGTTTTGATTGGGGTTTTTAGGAAGTTTTTGAAAGAAAGTTTTTAAAATATTTGGTTTCTTGAAAATCTTTAGAATTTAGGATTTTTGAATTTTTTAAAGTGGTATAAAATCAGTTTTAAAAGGGGATTGTCCTTTTTTTCAGTTTTGTTCGTAATTTTGAGATATTTCTAACCTTATATAGGCTTTTTTACCTTTTTGAATTCAATTGTTAGAAAAAAGAATGATTTTTTTAATGATTTTGTTATATTTAAGAATACTTAAAATATGGGTAAAACTGGGCATAAGACTTTAAAAGGTTATTTATAAAAATGTAAAAATTTGAAAATGTTTGTTTTTGGATAATGGATACTTGTTAAGAGTTACATAAAAATAGAAAAGATTTTTGTATTTTCTTGCCTCTGGATTTATTTGAAGAGTTAAAAAGAAACCTGTTGAGATTTGAAGAGAAAGAGAGAGAAAGCTAAAGCTCTTGTGCTTTCACTTTAAAAGGTAAGGAAAGGTAAGGAGGGAGGTGGTGGGGGTGGCCGAAGAAGAGGACGTGATGGCTTACCAGCAATTCAGATTAAGACTGGAGAGAAAGAGGTTGGCGGTGGGTGTGCCTAAGCAAAGAATATCTGTCTGGAAGACTAGTGATTTAGTTGTTTTTTTACTAGAGCAAACAGCGAGTCACTAGACTTTCTTTATGGATATTCTTACATTCCATCCGGGCCACTCACAAATTATACAAAACTCATAGTAAAAGGTTGGTTATGGATGTCCCCAGGACCATGCATCTACCTTCATCAATTTTAAAGTGAAGACTCAGGACCTTTGGTATAACAGGTAAGTCTCATTTTTACTGTTTTAACGTTACTCCCTTTAACCTTAGGGAGGTTAAAGGCTTACCTTTGGGGGGGCTTTAATAACCTTAGGGGGGCTTTAATAAACGTTAAAGGAATATTTTATATTAGTTTTACCGAGGGATGACTTTAATTAAGAGGCAGGGCAGACAGGTCCAGTTAACTCATATAAGATAACTTAAGAACTATGGAATTAGAGAGGTTTAAACCTGGGAGGAATTTTTTATTTAAGGTTTTACGTAGAATTTTGCTTATTATAGACCACAACTTGTAATTTAATGTTCTGCTTAGAGGTAGTTGGTATTAAAGAATTAAGATATCTTTGGAGGTAGTTGATGAATTTTTATAGAACCCTTAAGGGTCACGTAAGGGAACTTTATTGAAATTTTTAATATCTTTTCAAAAAATGGATTCTTGTGGTGTTTTGAGCTTGAACGCCCTTCTCTGGTACAAAATCCTATTTGTAATAACCTTATACACAGGTTTATGAATGTGGGAAGCAGGTATTTAATGTAAATTAAGTGAAAGACCAAATAGATATTCTTATAAATGAATGTTATGTTGTGTAAATAAATTCCTGGAGACATTCATTCCTAGAGAGTTTATTAATACAGAGAGGTGTTAATGATTTTGTGGCAAAGTGTCTATTATTATTATATCTGGAACGAAATAACCACCAAATAATGCCTTTTACCTTACCTGCCACTGCCACTGCCAGGTGTATTTACCACTACATAATATTCTCACCCTATTATCATCATCAAATGTCTTATCATAATCTACAGGCTTCTTCATTAATCACGTGCTAATTTTTGTTTCGAATTTTACGTTTTTTTGGTTTATACATGTTTAGCTTAAAATGGAGAGAGAAAGGTCCTAGAGAGTGTGGCTGGCCAGATTAAAAAATGTCTTTAATAAAGGAAATAAGATGTAAAGAGTGTTGAGTGTAAAATGACGTGTAAGAATTAAAGACACGTGATAAATGAACGATGGATTAGATACGCACTCAGAGAGAGGATATAGAAGAGATAAGGGAGTGTATGAGGTAGGGAATGCCCGGGTAGGGAAATATTATGCCCGGTTTTGATGATTTAGTGTGAAAAGCCCGTGAAGAGTGACGGCGGATCGATAAGTAAAGACACTTTTTTACTCTCGATCTCTCTCCTTAATTTTATAATGGATTTGTAAATAGTGTGTGTGTGTATGTTCTTTCCTGTTCATTTCATCACACGAGAGAGAAGAATGTCCTTAGCAATTTGGCATAATGGCAACCAACAAGTCTGCTAAATAGTAAACCACAATATTCTATGTATCACATAAACCGTTTTAATTCGGAGCTAAGTCATACCCGGGTTTTATCTAGGAAGAAAAAAGTAGAAATTGAAGGAAAATCCTCCTATCCTTTAATTGTAATAATTTAATTTTATAAATAAATGTTGGTCTTGTTAATGGAAGAAAAGGGGTTTCGATGATTTCGGGGGATTCCAATACAGTTCGGGTATTTTATTTAGAAGGTAAAATTATGAGTTACATGTTTTGGATGCAAATTATTATTATTATTAGTGTGGTTGGGAAATGGAAAGGTTTTAAAACAACTTAATTAGATGAGCTAAGGGTACATTTATAAGACATTTATAAGAATACTCAAAGTAGAAGAAATAGAAGTGATATCCAACGTGAGCCTAATTACAAACTTGAACAAAAAAATGTTTATGTTCACAAAAATGGTTCTTTTTGTCCCTGCTTAATAAAATTGTTTGTTTGTATCCAAAAGGGAGGCAGCACAGATCATCATTAAACAAAGATTGGCTTAAATTTTACATATTTTTATATCCTTGTTTTCTACTTTTTTAAATAAAATGAATGTAATTTAAAAGTAGACTTTTGATTCTAAAAACGTAAATAAATGAGAGAAAAGAGCAGAATTGGAATGAAAAGGATGATGATGGATGTGAATGATATTTCTGGACTTTGGCTTTTAAGTCTTTAGCTGAACCTGAAATAGTGAAAGAGTAGTAAAGTGTGTGTGTCGGGAATTGATGAGATATATTGACAGTGTGGACAGAGTGGACAGTGAATGAGAGGGAAGGTGTCATCAATAAATTATATAATTGAGCTTACCTTTCTTCAAGGTAAATTTACCTGTCTTAAGACTTAGCCACTGTCATGTAATGCAGCAACCCATCCTATTTCACACTAAATAGCCAAATCCTTTAAAATATTTAAGGGTTTGTTCACAAATCCCTTAGAAATTATGATTGAAAAGTGATTTTATTTTATGGAGAATATTTATTCCTCAGGGCTTGGGGCTGGGGTCCATTTTTTAATGAAATACCCGATTTTTTAAAAAGCTTTTGGGGTGAATTGCAACTACGTCGGTTCGGGTAGGATAAGATTTGCTAACGGTTTAACTCTTGTAAAGTAAGGTTTTTTAGTGTAATAGAGAATGGGGAAGATAAAGCCTGGTTTGTGATTTTGGTCAACTTTACGGGTTAGTAAAAGTCAAGGTCTTTGGTATATTGCTTGCGGCGTTTGAAGAGATGGGCCACACCCCCTGCAAAAAGCTATGAGTCAAGACAACTTAAAATTCGAATTGATTTTGATGTTGTAATTTATGAAGAGACCTAACTTTAACAGAGCTTAGAACAAAACTGCTTTATAATTCTCAATGTCTCGGTTGAATCTCATTTTTTGTTGGTATAATTGACACACTTGATTATTGTTTCTTTTGTGGCCCTTTTATTTTTGCATTTTGATGGGAAAAAATTCTATATGAATTGAATATGAAATTTGAATATCGGGATTCCGTGTCTGATGAGTAGTTATGAAGATGGATTCATCTAATCATTATGAAATGTGACATATTCTTTTTTTATTCAAAACTGGGCTACTTTTTTAGGCTACTTTTAAAAAAAATCACCAGTCTTCTTTTTTCTAGGAGAGTGATAACTTTCTTGGTTGATTTCTTTCTGATTTCTGGGCATTTACATTTATCGAAGGAGATAAAAATTTGTGGTGGTTTTGGCTTTATTTTTACAGCTTTAACAGATTTAAAAGTATTGGATAAAGTATTGTTTGTGGGTGAAATTATAATACAAAATGGTTAAACATGGTCAATACGCTGCATCAAGCTCAACCTCAGATGAAGGAGAGGAATCTTCTAAAGATGAGACACCTAAAAACTTTGAGGATATTTTAGAAAAGATTGGTAGGACAAAACTGAAACTAAATGTTCTAAAAACAGAGTTTTTCCATAGCTTTTTAAAAGAGTACCTTGAATAAGGGATTGAAAATACCTAAGGCATTTGAGCTCATTTCCATGCTTTTGTCTTCCTTTCCATTGGAAAAGGCTAAGAGGTGCAAAAGAATGAATATTCTTGAGAATTTTTGAAGTGCCCCTTCTCCTGACCGAGCCCTTAAGAATTTTTGGTTAAGGATTTTCAGTCCCATATTCTGCAAAGGTTAGAAAACTTAAGGGTCCCAAATGACTTTAAAGTTAGAAATATGCGGTGGTTGTTTCTAATTTTTGAAGTTGTAACTGATTTTGGAAGGAGATTCATTTTATATTGTAAAGGGGCCCAGGCCCTTCATAAAGTCAAAATGATTATGAATATTAAGCGTTGTGGATGGTCACTTTATTTTAATAAAACGCTTTTAACCCCCTTGCGGTTGATTGGTAATTGCGGCTAATGATTTTATACTTATGGCTTTTCCTACATATTTTGTTTAGGAGGATTTGGAAGATTTCAAGGGATGATTTTACTTTTTATTTTATTCTACGAGATTCCTTGTGGATTCATGGCCTTCGTACCAGTTTTTATTGGTATTTATAATATAATAAAGTAAACCCGTTTAATGTAGATTAATTTTTGGGATATTTTAAGAATCGTCAATCGTATTTGTTTATGGAAAGGTGGGATTCCCCCACGTTGGAAATGTGAGTTGGAATCTGTGGATGAAGATGGGGAAAAGAGTTACACCCTTAGTGAAATGTCCTCAAAGGATATTTGTCAATGTAATGGAACTCAATCTGCTCCACCTTACACTATCGTCTCAGAAGTTAGTCTTCTTTTTTAGCCAATAACAATTAAAAATATTCTTTGGCAATTGGTTTTTTAATTAATTAAGAAAAGAATACGATTTTTAAGAGGAAGTTGTTTAAAATTTGAATATTGTTTTGTAAAAAGTGGAATCTAATTTGCGACTCCTCTTGGGCT
>JAQGBU010001819.1:0-11381 GCA_034698605.1 Isotoma decorata | reverse complement strand
TCCCTGTGGTTTAGTTTTTTCTAGGGTAGGCATTTTCCAACAAATTAATTGGGTTTGACTTAAATATTGAAAGGATTCTTTCCTAGACTTTCTCCAACTTTTTCCCTACACGTTAGATTAACACCTTTGTTCGAGTTGGGTTTCTTTTGTTTCCTAACGAGTGTTGATTGTTACTAGAAGCTATTTTGTATCAAAATAGGTTCTAAAAAGTAAATTAAAGTTTCGCTTCGGAAATTTCCAATTTAGAAAAACAATTGTGCAAATCTCAAGTACATAAAGAAATAATAATATAGTGTATTTTATTGTCTATACTTTTTCAAAAAAGACTGTAGGGAGGCTGATTGATAGAGATAAGGGAAAGAAGGGAAAAGAGAAGTTTCAAATTTACTTTAGTGGTTTTTTCCTTTATTTTTTTATGAATTTATATTTAACTAGTGTTGAGTTGGGGGTTTTCCCCAGCAAGAATAGAATAAAGGAACGTTTTAAGTTGTCACTTGTCACTCACTTTCTATCTACCTATCCAGTAGAATAGAAGTGTAGTGTAGTGTGTCAGATTGATGAAGTCATTTTGACTAGAAGAATACGTATACACTCTGCTATGTTTCAAATCATCAAATTCATTTTTCTACTCTTCTGAGCTACTACTTCTTCTGGAAAGTCTTTGTTCTTTTAACTGTGTAGACGTGCGAATGACATACGACTTGACATATGTTAGATAGAGAGAGAGAGGCAGAGCTTTATGCTTAAACAGGTTTCTTGAAATATTGAAAAAGTCAGGGGGTGAGTTGGGTTTACTCTTACATTCTCTAAGTAAACTATTACTTCGATGAAAAGAAATAAAATAGGATGGGAAAGGATGGATGATACAAAAAATAGGATTCAAAAACACAAAAGAATACAACAGGTACAAAAAACATGAGATTGAGAATGTCAGCGTCAGAAGGGAAGTCAAAATGAGGGAAAGCAATTCTAAAAAGAACACAAGGAATCTGCCTACTACTGTGGGTGTGGTTGGTATGAGAAGATGTAAAGTGGATGAAAAGATTCAATGAAAATAGTGGAACTTGAGACTTGACACACAATTTTATTTAAAAGGAATATTATTATTATTACTCTTTCTCTGTCAGAGACGCGTACCTTTCACTCTTCTCATAATTGCAAACCAACTGCTGTGTGTGGCTTTAAAGAAGAATTTTCAACATTTAGATTGCCATTAGTTTTTAAGAGCTTAGAAATATTATGAAATGCTATTATTATTGCTACTGAAATGCTATCATTGCTTAGTAATATATATATACATGATTATAATTATATTATAGAGACTTATTTTTTGGACTGATGAATGATAATGATGATGATGATGATGATAATGATGAAATGATGATAGAGTCAAGTGCAGCTAGAGCAGAGCTATTGTGACAGTAATGAATTCAATTGAAAAAAGGTAGTAGTATATGGTAGTGGCTGGGAGCAAGTATAATAGTTACTGGTTACAATAATATTCCACAAGGAACAAACACACTGTGTGTAGGCGTTATATATAATTTTGGTTTTTACTGAGAAAAGTTCTATTATGTTGCAAAAGGATTATGTATATTAATATTAGATATAAGATAGAGAAGTGTCTTGCCATGAAATTATATACAAGCTTTGCTTTTGAGGATAACTGAAATGTCAAAGGTAAAATGCCAGGTATTTACAAAAGGGGAAACAACTAAGTCTGAGTTTGACCCCTGTCGTTATAAGATCCACTAGGGTATATTATTAGGGTAAATCAACACATTGCATACTTTATTTATCGCTTGCAAAGCAATTAAAAGCATGTAGCTATTAAAATGAAAAATATAATTTAGCCCAAGTAAATATGTGGAAGAAGGAGCTTAATTATTTTGTTAAACGATTTATTATTATTACATTCTTTTTTGTGTTGCATTCATGGGAAAATGTTTCAAAGTTTCAAATGAAAATCAATGGTGCTGGGTTTAAATGTAGTTAGATTATGCAACATTTTTAAACCGTAGTAATAATATTTTAAATTTTACAAGATAAACACAAAGAAGGGAAAGACTTAAAGAATAATTAAATTTATACTCGAAAAGTGACTTCATGAAGAAATACATATTTCATGATAGAAAAAACTGCCGTCGGCTAACAATTTTTTTTTGTATAAGCCTTTTGTTCAAAAGTCAGGTTGGGTCAAATCATTTGCATTAGCGAATTTACTAATATTATATTCTTTGAATTTGTACGAAGGATTGAGCTGTTTGAATGAGACTAACTGTGAAAGTATAAAAGGGACATGCCCTGCCATGCCGCTAGATATCAATTACGTATTCATTCATGAATTAAACAAGAGTTTTATTAAAAAGCACTCTAAACTTGGGGAACTTTCTCTGAAATTAAAGGTAGGCATTTTTAAGCTTAAGTAGTGTCTAGTGTGTAGTAAAATAATGGTACTAAAAGGTAATAATAATTTCATATAGAATATTATATCCGATATATATAATACTGTGAAGGAACTATGTAGTACATTCAGAGTGCTAATTATTGTGCTGTAGTTGATGATGGTGAATATACCTTGTATATAAAATCTGAATTATATTTATGCTTTAAAATATGAAAATAAAGTAGAAAAGCATTCCATTTATTTTGTTCATAATTTATTTTGTTTGTCTTTTCAACAGCTTTCGTGGTTTTCGTTCGTATTTATTTATTTATTCAGAAATTACAGCCTTTTAAGTAGTTTCATTTGCATATTTTCATTTCGCATGAGAAATTGTAAAAAGGTTAAGGTGGTGATGATTGTTGATGATGATGATGATGATGAGATGATGAAATAGATGAAAAGGACAATTCACGTGGAATGGAGGAGACATTCGGAAGTAAGTTTTTTGAAGTTTTTGTTTCTTCTTTGGCTGGATGTGCTTTCTAAAGAAAATATCAAAAGCCTTTTTTTTGCCTTATGTAGAGCGATGTGATTGAAAATATTGAAATGCATTGTATTTTATATTTGCAAACAGGAATTTTTTTGTATCCAAATGTTTTTTCAGTAGGTTTAAAAAGTAAAGCCTCTTTATATTTTTCCAGACAAATAAATAGATAGCATTTTTGGCACTTTGCACAAAAAGCTGAAAATATATTTTGCCAAGTTGCAGTCGTATTTTATTCAGTATTACGGAGAGACATAAATTGACATTTAATTCAGGGGTAAGTAACATTAAGTACGTTGCATAACCATTCACTAGAGACCAGACTGACTGGAATCACTTTCTTTTTTAAGAGAGAGCTGTGAAGGCTGAGATTGAAATAGTAGTGTAAAAAACATACATAATATATATATATATATAAAAAGACAAGATATCAGGGCCCACAAGAACTTACCAAGACCAAAGGGTACATACATTCACATATTCGAAACAAACTCCAATTTCTCAAAAAGCAATGGAAAAAACTATAACACTCGCAAAGAGTATTGAACAACAGAGGCTCTATATAATAATCGCCATAAATAAATAACGGTAATGTGTTTCCCTGATATTGGTGTCCAATTTATTTTGAATGTATTTTAAAGTAATATACATAATGGTATATATTACATTATTAATGGGTTCTATTTATAAAATACGGGTAGACGGAGTCAGTTAGCTTCAAAGTGGACAAACTGCATCATACTGAGGTTGACAGAAGTCAAGGTATTGATTACAAAGTTTTTATTCTGAAGAAGAATGCTGATGTTGAAAAGTGGATAAAATACCGTATGAGAAGTGCTTACTCTTCACTAAATATTACCACATGCATTGTCAACTCTCGTGGTTTTGTGAGCCTTAGAACGTGAGGGACAATGCCACCGAAATCTGCTAAAAAACACAGCACAGTAGTGGTTTATAAATGACTGGTTACAACAAAATACCATTTTGATAAAGGGTTAAAAATTCAGGAAGTAGGTATCGTATATGTATGAGGTAAAAGTATTGCACAAAAAAAGTCTGGAAAAGAATTCATTCTGGTATTACAATATTACTCTGCCTTTTTGAAACCTTATACATATCAATGAATAAAAGCTTCTTTGAATCCTGATTTTTATTAATGAATAACAATCAGGAGTTCACTTTGTAACAATATACAAAAATATGAATCTACTTTTCCCTAGGGATAAATAGGTGAATAAATAATAATAGAAAATTTTTAAATCTTGCATTTCCTCAACATTCCAATTTCCAATCACATTTTCCAATTTATTTTTCACAAGAATATAAATTCTAAGCAATTGTATGAATTTGGAATGAATGTAAAAAAATATATTTAATACAAAATGCACTTTAGGACAAAATCTCATCGACTTTCTTATTATTATTATAAAATGCCTTTGACCCTATTCAACAAATCTCTCCATATTTTACTCGCACTAATATATACTATCGCAAATAACAGAAACTTTCTACTTTAGCTGCAATCTGCAAAATCACTTTAACAATCCATTCAGTCTACAAGTCTGTAGGCTTTGTTTGCACACTTTACAAACAAGAAGTCTTGTAATTCCAATTCCAAGTTTGTCTACAATCTACAAGTCGTGAAGAAAAAGCAAGTAAAAAAATCTATGTAAAGACCCAGCTATGCAAGGTCTATCAAGAGGATTTTATTTATCTGTTAAAAGCAAATAGTGTATTATTAAGTAGTCCAGTGGTGAAAAAAGCAAGCCGGGTTGACACTTAAGGCCAACTGCTTCAAATTTATTGTTAGTAAAGTGGTCACTTCTTTACATAAGGACTTCATTATTACTACTTTATTAAAAAAGCCCTTAATGAAAAGGCTAGATCATTTTAAAATGTTGTTATATACCGTATTGATTATTTTTATCGGTCTGGTCTGACGGACTGGGTCAGCTCGTTTCACAAAGCATTTGCTAAAAACATTTATAAAGTGGATGATGACTTGACCCTTAGTTAATACACAGGCAAAGCTTCTCAGTATAAAATGTTTAATAGACTACGTATAAACCGTAAAGTATTGTTTGTTGTTCCTAATTAATTGCTTAATTATTATGGAATCTGGTCATCTCTGACTAATAATCAAGAAGACGTAGTCTAAAAGTCTAAACGAAGTCTAAAATGCAAATTGTATGAAAAGATGATCTTGAGAAAGACCCCAGGATATATATATAGAGAGTAAATAAAATCATAGTAATACTGACGCTGGAAGATAAAAGTACAGCAGTCAGTGAAATTTAGTAGTGGTACTAGCAGCAGTATTGTAGTATTATCTACTTTTAAAGGTCTTCAATAAGCTATAAGTTTAGGTGAAGCATTACCTAATTGGTTATAAATAAAATAAGAATGATGTATTCATCCTTGGGTATTTCCTCTCCTACATCATTATCATCATTATATGATGGGATGGTTTTTGATGTTAAAATTGATTCTGAAATGAAATGGATGGTAAGGAAATTGTAATAAAAATCTCTAGAGGAATTCGTTCATAAATTATGTATTATGCAACATGTTTTATGATTCTGTTTTATTTAATTGAGAATGTACTATAGGGGATAGGATATAATGGGACCTGTGGGTGTGGTGGGTTTTAAAGATGCGTAGTAAGTGTAACTGAAGAAAGCTTGTTTACTTTTAATATTTCAAAGTGGTTGACAGCCTTCCTTTCATATCAAGTGCGTTGGAACTTGGAAGACAAGTCCTATAGGGAATAATATATAACTGTGACTGGTGACAAGACAGTATTTTAAAGAAAATCTCATTTCAGCCTAAAATCTCGAAGAAAGGTTTCTCTGTCTAATCTCATACCCAAATGCCCTGTTTCTGCTTGAAAATAATCTCTAATCTTGTAAACACAACTTCAGAAACTGTTACATTTCATAATTTATGAACGATTCCACACTGGAAAAATAAATAATAGATAATGTACATACCTATTATATTATATCAAAGGAATTTGAATGTAAACCCCAAAGCGTAAAAAGGATGATATACAATGCAGTAGTTTAAGTAGATGAATCTCTACGATAAAAGTAAAAGTTAGTGAATGGTAGTAGTAAACTGGAAGGCAGTATTATTAACAAAAAATAAAATACCAGAAAAATATTATCATGTATGTGTATTATTATTATTGCTTCAACAATCAGAAAAGAAGATTCACCCCAACAAGTTGATGCGGCAGTAACTTGTAAAAATAAACTACACCACAGCTTGTACATAAAGCAAGGTAATATGCCTCGTAAGTTAAAATATAATTTTATGACTGTGGCATAAGTTATATAAAATATAGTAACATTAACAAGTAAACTATATAAAAAAGTGAGTCTTGTATACACACATCGTAATCTTGGAGAAAGGAAGGAAGGAAATAGTACTATTGGGTCCGGGTCATTGAAAAATGAAGATGAAGTCAATTTTTGGAAGTAGTAACATTTAAGGACTCTATAGAATTTTTAGTATAAAATCTGGCTGGTAGTAATAATGGTTGTGGGTGGGCATATTGGGTTTGGATTGGATATAGGGAGACGGAGAGAGTTTCAATGGGCCTTTACCTACACAATGGTCATAGATGATTATGGGTGGACCTGTGGGTGGTACTCGACAGATAGAGAGTGTTAGTAATGGTTGTGGTGTGGTTTTTTATGAGACTTCTATTGCCGCACTGGAGAAATAAAAATGATTATGATGCGATGGTATTGAAAAAAATGTGTGGTTATGTAATATCATATTATGGCTACGGTTGACTATGTGGGTTTGGAATAGTGAGTGAAGAAAATAATAAGTATAATATATAGAAGTAAAGAAAGTAGATTGTGTAGGTTGTTCTAGTTTGTGAATAAAGAAATGAAATGTACTGATTTTCAATTTGAAGAAAACAAGTATTTTAGCCATGAATAAAAGAAGTTGATATTGGTAACTGACTAACTTTTTTCGAGTCATTGTGTACGATAGTAATCTGGATGGAAATGTTGTAAAGAGCATTTTAAATATTTTATGGCTATACTGTGTTTTGTGAGAGGGGAAGTAATTAAATTAGGAAAGCTACCCCAAGAGAATTCATGTTTTGACAATTCTTTGAAAATTATGCAAACTTTTAAAAATGGTAAGTTTTTAAGTATCTACAAAGAATAAACATAAATTTTTTTTGAAAATGTTAAATTCAGCAAAAAATCTAAACACAAGGTACATAAAAAGTTTCACTTGAAACTTGGAACATTTGTTGCCCTGAATTCTCCCATCAGCAACATAGTCATCTAATGTGAAGCAATCGAAGCTATCTGAAAGAATTTATCACACTTTTTCCACATCCTACATTTGTGTGTACAAGTTTCTTTCATCCTTGAACTCAATAAATGGGATTTGTGTGCGGAGAGGTTCTTAAGTAACATACCACCACCACCACCAAGGATTGGGAAACCGGAAACCCTCACAACTACTCTTCTTTCTCAAGTGAAAGTGGATTGCGTTGGAGTCAACACAGAATCTTAGGTGTAAATGATACACATGTGTATAGATCTAATAGGTAAAATCTTCCTTTTGAACTGTAAAATGTATTCATAGACACCTACCCTGATTGTATGACAATGTTCCATTTTTACACAAATTAAATAACATGTGTCACATGTCACAAAGGATATTTTCTCTAGTCACTAGAGTAAAAACTACTTACCTAAGTACGCAACAATAATATACAGTAGCTTCCTTTCCCCTTTCGCAACACAGTCCTTTGCTTATTTAGTAGGATATTGCACGTAAATTACGTCTTCCAAAATTAATGATTCCAGAACATCTAAATTGGAGAAATAACACCGAAACGGGTAGCAAAGAATGGACCAATATTTACCGTGGGCATTTTGAGACATTTATCGGGTGACAGAGAACAGTCCTCAAAGCAGTTGTCACGACCCTTCCGGCTTCCTTGTCAAACTCTTTATGGATGAATCTCGTCTCAAGAAGTGAGTGTCGTCACACCTCATAAAATTTAAATATTCTTTCCGTTACATAATTTCTGAACAATTCCATCGTAAGTAGTACACAGAGTTAGAATGCTTTCTCTTGTCATGATTACTTAAGGAAAGTAAACTTTTTCGTGGGACTAGAAACGAGTACTTTTGACAAGGGAGAAGTGCACACCATTTCCATGACTGTCGTGCTTCCTTTTACTCGTTGCGTCTTTCTAAAATATGTTGCTATTTATTTTGAAACCTTTGTAAAAGTTTGTTGAATTTCGGGGAAAACTCGTCTTCAGATATTTTGGGAAGCTTTATCCTTTCATATGGAATTAATACAAACACGCTGTTCACAGTTCGAGCGGATTTCAGATCTTTTAGAATCAGTGAGACATGATACATATAAAACCATGTCCTTTTCTACTTCAAACGTTCTCATATCAGGCTTTAATATACTTTTTTTATTAATTACAGTGTAATTTTTCTCTTGAATTAGACATAGGAGCATGGAACAGTGCAGTACGGACAATTCGATTCAATCTAAAAAACCTCTCTTAATCCATTCCTACTTTGATTATGATTTGAACTATTGATCTAGCAGATTAGCTTCGTTAGCTCTTTCTGACTACTTGAAACACGAGAAAAAATACAAACTTCAGATTTTACACAAAGTTTCACTCAACACTAGCTTATAATAGAATGTAAACCTGAATTATGTCATTATTCAGCAACTGAAGGGTTAGTAGTGGTGGTGAGGCAAATTGAGATTAGGAAACTGTGTGATGGGTGACACGACTCAAGTGCAACTTATGACATCTCATAATCTACACCAGTAGTACCCCATACAATTTCATCCAAGTTGAATCCATCCACCTCTAAAGATAAGTCCCACTTTTCTGTTTTGAATACTGACATAAATTTCCTCCAAGTACCATAATAATACTGAGAGTAGCACTTCAATGCATCTGAATCTATCAACTATGTATGCGGATCTTGGGAAGGGAATGCAGTAAGTCATAAATAAACTTGGGACGACGGTAGTAGTAAAGAGTTTCTTCTCTTGTGTTTCCTTCCTTCTATTTGTGCAAATTTAAACAAGCTTTTGCATTTTTTAAAACTGCACCTGCCACTTATTACCACTTTGATAAAAACGTACCCACACCATGCTATAAGTAAGTTAGTATCATTGCGCCTTGGTATAATATATAATAAATGTAGTGCCTTTAGTACCTTATACTTATATACCCTTAAGATTATTTCCCTTGAATTTTTCCCGTGTAGGAGGCCCTGTTGGTGGTGTATATTGCCTTTTGATAATAATAATACAGTTTTCTCAGAAGTTTTTTCTGTTTTTTTCCTCCTTTCAAGTCTAACAAAGCAGCTAAAAGCTAATTCAGCATGGTATTTGCTTTGCATAATAATTGGTTTGAAGTGGGGACTTGCAATAAGTACAATCTCCAGAATAATATTATGATTTAGATTGTAATTGGGAATTCTAATTTAGAGCCCCCGGACAGCAATCGTAAGTAGTAGTTACACACAGTTGTAGGAAATAGTAATAAAATAACAATGCCAAGCCAACTGGAATCTTACATAATCTAAAGGCTAACGGTATAAATATATATTGAGTCTCTTTTTACTTCCTCTATAAGGTGTAGCAGTAACTTTGAGAGCCCACAAGAGATGAACTTTTGACAAAGCATTAGGGTAAATCTGAATGTTCTTTCGTGTTCTCAGAGTCCTACAGTAGGATTTCGTAAGATTTTCATGTATGCAGGTGAAATAATTTCTGGCTTGATTTCATATTCAATCAAATACATAAATATATAGGGAAAGGAAAGGAGAAGAATCTAGGGAGATTTGGAAATAAATGGTTGTGTGGGGTTCCTTCTCTTGTGATATGAAAAAGCTTTTGTGTGTCTGTTGGTACTACAAGTTTCGAGAAGTTCACTACCCATTGCCTTCACCTGCTTTAAATTACACACGTTACGGTACAAATGTCTACTTTGTCAGCCTAAAGGTTATGCATAAATGTAATAATTCAACATAACCATGCAATGTTGTGCTATGGCATGTGGTGGTGGTGGTATGAACCTCATATTTTCAAACTGATCTTCCTCTCTGGGTCTCAGGAATAAAAGGGAAAGTCGTTTCCAGGTGGGCTAACAAGAATGGAAGGGAATATGAATGTAATCAAAGATGGAGATTTAGAGATGAGCTTTTACATGTCTTTTATATAGATTGCCACTATGCAAAATTCAAAAGTGCAACTAAATTTTATAACTTTATGCCACAATATGGCACTCGTACACTTGCCATTATAAGTCGAGACGAGCCAGTAGGGTACAACGAGATAAATAAAAAATGAGCTGGTTTAACTACTTACCATTTACAAAGCATCCAGTAATAACGGGCTTGAACTGTGTTGAAATTTTGTTTGATGTGGTTATCATAAGTGGGATTTTGAGTTTTGAGGGTGGTAAGAGTCAGAAATGGCCAGTGGGGACGATTTAAGGGTATGTAATGGCCTTTAAAGCCGTTTGTTGATACGGGTTGAAAAGGTTTGGATAAATTGTCTAAAAGGCTCACCTCAATGTCTGGTAGAATGCCTCAAAATGCTCAGAAATCTTACCTAAAGCCCCGTCAGGGTTATAAATCACCCAAAATGTCAAGAAAGTTTCACCACGTGATTAATGAACGGGCCCTTATATATTTCATATAAAAAGAAAGTGATAGTAGATATTATTTCTCTCTTTATTCAGCCTGTCTTTTCTATTCTGCTTCCTGTATGACCGGGTGTGTACCAAAGTACTTCGAGTAATAGGTACTACTACTGCCACTGCAGCATTGAGTTCGAAGTTTCGAAGTAACAAGGACCAAATTGTGCTTTAAGGAGGAGATAATATTTTTCTCATCTCATATACAAGAATCAGAATGAGGATGAGGACAGTATCACAAAGAGTTAAAATAGAATGACATGGGTTTAGCTACCATAGGGGTAGTAACACTAAACATGTTTATATAACGTAGAAAAAGTAGTATATTGTTGAAGGTGTACGATGGATGAATGTCTACTATAATAATAATAATAACAGTAGACATTTTAACCATGCACAACTGCTTTCTTTATACTTTTCCCATTTACAACTTTCCAAGGGGATTGTTCACAAACTTATATTAAGCCAAGGTAATGAATGACCAATCGATGATTTAAAAAAATAAAAGATGAACATAAGAGATCTTGAGATTATCAACCTTTTTTATATATTATGCTTTCCATTTTCTCAACATCCTTTCATTTTTCAGCTTAACTCAGCAAATTGAATGTATTTTTCCCCTGAGCTATTTTACCTAATAGGACTAAGAACATTCCAATACTCAGCAAGCCAGACTTGGATGGAGTTACCAGAAAACATAAAAAACGTCAATAATGTAAATAGGTTTA
>JAQGBU010001818.1:0-11385 GCA_034698605.1 Isotoma decorata | reverse complement strand
TAGGGGATGAAATGTGTAGGGGATGAATTGTGTGGGGATGAACTGTGGGGGATGAATTGTGTGGGGATGAACTGTCCTAGAACCTTTCAAAGAGATGGCTGCATTACTTCAACTATACATTATGTTAAAAGTTTTTAGATAAGATTCTACATACTACATTGAAATCTATAATATTATGTTTCTAACCCCGGAATAACTAAGCTATGGCACTGGTTTAGAGGTTTAAAAACGTAATCTACCCAAACAATGAAATTATAACATAACCCCATGAGGTTTCAAAACATCAAACGGCGTGCACCAGGACTCCCGAGTAGAATTGTGTGATGTTAGCACCGTCCACGTGGACATTTTTTTATGTGTACAGCATGCTAGCATGCCAGCATCCTAAATTAATATATAATTCAGTGAATGACTCTTAAAACATGTCCCAGGGAGGACCATGCCCCCAAACTAAGGCTCACTCCCTGTTTTCACATATTGATATTTGAGGACAAACGGTAGGTCAAGTTCGATAATGGCCCAAATCCGCCGCACCCTCTGGGCTCTACTCTCTATAGCAATAGCAGTAAATCTGCTATAATTTACCACAGAGTCAATTTTTTTCAATTTTGTTTCCAGTTATGCATACCTTGGGTCCAAGCGCACATTTGACCAAATAAGTCAAGGGTCCCGCTAAGGGGGTATAGCCGGGGAAAAATAAGACTCATGTGTTTTTTAAGTGTCACAGCGTGCACTAGTAATTTCTAACACATTGTAAACCAACCACGCCGACGTGGGAGTGGCTGAATCTACAAAACTATCTACTTGTCATTCTGCCAGTCTTTACTTTCTGCCTGCCCATTTTTCTGTTTTTTTGCAATTTTCCAGTCTCCAAATTTTGTCAATCTGTCAGTTCATCAACAGCCATATGAGTTTGCTCCGCTACTTGGCTATACCCGATTGTGATGGTTTATTTTATATATTGTAGTGCTTAGTACTCTATATCATTGAACAAAAGTTGGTGTTTGCAAACTAAGCCCAGTCCCTTAAAAAATTCCTAAATTTGGCTGATGTGGACAATTTCACTGGACGATTCATAGCATTTAAGATTTTTTACAAACCGTGCCCCAGCTTGAAAATCGCTAGTTATTTAATATGTTGTAGTCCTTAGTACTCTATCATTGAACAAAAGATGGACCCCCACTATAAATCATGGCAACGACTTTAGTCAAGTATCGGAGATTGGAATTATGTTTCTCAAGGTTTGGAATGCTCCTTTGCCTCTAGTGACTCGTCCTATGATCTCAATTCGCCCTAATTACACGCCCATGGTGCGACCTTTGACCCTGTCGGGTAAATATGCTGTTTGACTTAACCTGGAATTGTACCCTGGGACCCCTTATGTGATAACCTATTTCAAAAAACTCGACCCTGTGGAAAGTTAGAGCGTTGACGGAGGGAGAGACGAACGGACACAATGACTATTCACAGAAAGTAGCTCCCTACTTAATAAACAGCCACCGACTACCACTAAATTTAGACATCCACCGACCACCACTCAATTTAGAGAAACACCGATCACCAGCCACTGGTAGCTACTACCGCCACTTGTGGCTACTACTGCCACTGGTGGCTACCAGTGGATATCACATCCATGCGGATAACTGGAAAAAGAATTGAAAAACGTTGAATCTGTGCTAAGTTACTCAAGATTGACTGGAAATGATATAAAAGGTGATTCCTGATTTCACCCAAAATCCCTAAGAATATTTCCTTTGACGTTGTAAGCTTGAGAAAACTAAGCTTGAAAAAGTTCATTTTCTCCCAATTTTTAGTCACGTTTGTGGCCAAACTTTCATCCAAATCGGTGAAAGCGGTTTTGAGTTATCGTCAGACAGATGATGTACAGACAGACAGACATTCTAAATTCCTAAACCCTAGCCTCGGACTAAAATGGGAAAACTCGGCGTTATAGTGCCCATGACAAACTCCTCCCAAGGCTCTTGTTGCAAGACTAGGCAAGGTCCTCGAATTTGTTTCCAGTATTTTGCAAAGTTTAATAAATTATATGATTACTCATTTCAAAAGTGTTAAGTTTCCATGATCCCAGATATACACCCTATTTTGAAATTTATCATCGCACTTATTCGTATAGCTTTGTTCGGCTTGTCGCAACTATATTTTTGAACCTATAAATGTCGCTTGTTGTTCTTTGAAACGGCCGTCTTTATCGGATTACAACCCGCGGGGAGTTATTGTTTCAACCCTCCAAAAGGAAAAGGTGTCATTCCGGGGGAAGTTATCCTTCCCAAACGACGGAAAGCGGATGTACATATTATGAGACCGTCCCACAGCTAGGTCGTTCCATAAATAATGTGTGCAAGAACGCTAGGGAGTTATTTGAAACTCTCAACACACAATCAAAAGATGCGGAGGGTGTTCAAGGTATTGAGGAGAAAATTGGAGGCCAGGTACTATGGTACAACTAATTAGCTCATGTAAGAAAGCTATTTAATTTTAATTACAATTTTATTATATTATTTCAGAACCGCACAGCAGAAAGTAGTGCAGCAGGTATTTTCCACATCAAAAGTATTCAACAAGGTTTGCCATTATGTCATTTTTTAAAAAACCAAATTCTGTACACAAAGCCACTTTGTTTTTTTACATTTGAAGGTATGAAACTTTCCGGAAGTTCGTCTTTGTTTAGACACGTCAGAAAACTCCACAACAAAGAGGGTTTAAAACGCCCTTTGTGTAGTCAAAAATGTAAAAAGCCATACAATGATGAACCCTCATTTATACGACATGACATTAGAAATCATCGCATGCCAACTAAGCTTGGCCTGAACAGGGTTTTGTGTGTTAATGAATTGAAAATGATGTGTCGAAGAAACCATTGCATAATGGTATCCATTTATTATCACTCCAAAAACCCGTTATCTCTGTATTTCATATCACCTGTGATTTCTAAATTTATTGCAGCTACCAAAATTAATAACTACGTCTTGTAAAGTTAAAGGAAAAGTGGAGGAAGTAGTCCTCAGATAAACGTATAAAATAAGCAGCTTGGCATGGTTGTGTAAATGAATTTTTTTATTTTACACAGTCAAGCAATAAAAATTTTCAAGTTTAAACCATAGCTTTTTCGTTGGCAGGTGTTTTTTAACGTCTGTATTTTCCTTGTCTAAAACACAAAAGAGAAAACGAGAATGATTTTAAATTTAAGTTAACTTAAAACCATTAAAGATGATGCAAAGACATTTTAGTACTTAAAACATTCAAAATTGTTATGATAAATAAACTTATTAATTTACAACTTATTAACTTATTAATAATATAACTTTATTCATTTCCGTAAAGCAGCTTTCACTTATTTGAAGTGTTAGATACATTTTCAGGCCCATTAGGTGACCTGTAAGATTTAATAAAACCTTTTAAATTACTTCGTGTGAACAATGTTAAAACGTAACAATTGTTTCAAGAAAAATAAGACTTCCTAGTTGTCAACCTTCTCTCAGAAAAATGCTCCAACATATCAGCAATTTCCTGAGCTGACTCCGTTCGCGTTGATGCCTGAACGTTCAGCTCATAAAAGCTAACTGCTTTTGTCATTAACGCGTCCTGCAAAATAAAAAACCAAACTGTATGTTACGAATCTTATAAATTCTTACATTTTCATTTGATATATGGTAACTCTTTTCATTTTATATAGAACAACTGTATTTTATAAAGATTAATTATAAAATAAAATGAAAATGCATTGTAAGTAAACGGTAAAATAATCAATTATATTGAGCAAAAAAATTGTAAACAGTGATTGCTCAAATTAAATATTTGTAATTACAAAAAGTTCGCTCTCGTATTTAGCTTCAACCTTAGAGACCGACAGGTCTCTATTTCGGTGTCCAGGCGATCGACGATTGCAGTGTAATCCATTCGACACATGACCATCCAATTTGACAATTAGGCCCTGTATCCACAAACCCAAAAAAACCATTCCCACGTAGTAACTTCATCTTTCTCTTCTGAAATTACAAGCTTAAAAAAACAATTAAAATTCTTACTACTACAAAGCTTACATACAAGGATAATAGGTAAAGCCAACGTTTTTTAAAGGTAAAAATGGCTTCAGACATTCTATCTGTTAGACTAAGATGATATGCAAATACAAAGCTTTTTATAATTAAGATGATTCCAGAATCTTATCTTTAAGGGACAAGACACTATATCATTTAAGGGTATTGCTTGGACAAAAACCACTATTGTACTTCAAGTTTAACTACCCAAGACTGCATTTGGATCGACTTGGAAAACTCCGGTGCCGTTTGTAAAAACGATACTTCATTAATATCAGGAATAATTTCTACCGAGTTAGAAAACACTATGGTAGCATTTGGTGGTAGTGAAACAATGGTGAAGGCAACAGATATACCCTGTGGAATTACACCTTTACCAACTGTTATTGTCAGAGGTAAGAAAGTCTTATAGAACTCCATGAAAGCTATAATCTTCGTACAAACTATAAACACGGATTTTATTTCAGTTCAGGCATTTCTATATTGGTTTTTGCTCTGTTCGCTTTTCTCATTACCAAAGTATGAAAAAAGAAAGCAATATAGTAGACATTGTTGAAATGATCCTGGCTTATTTGCGTAGGTGTAAACGTCTCTCACTTCAACCCCATTCCATTCCATCGGGTTCTATGAAAGTTAACTTTGTGAACCAGGTTAACTTTGGTTGGATAAGATGGCTTTGAATTAAAATATTATCATATTATTAATAATAATATATTACTATAAAATATAATATTTCCAATATTCTGATTCCGAGTATTTTTTCATCAAAAGGGTCATCCAACATAATAAATATAGTAATAATACACATTTTATTCATACTTTTTCATCTAAATCATGGAAATAATGGGAAGCGGATAATAATAATAATGAAGAAAGATATGAATCCAATTGTCATCATCCATCTTGTCTGTATTTATAAAAGTCCTTCTCATTATTATGTACCTATTAACCTCCCCACCGTTACCCTCAGTCATCAACGTACTGTTGGAGAATACACTCGTAATACTCGAGTTGTTGCAAATAAATAATGGCAAGCGTGGAGCAGAATAAACAGTTTCTTCCAGATTTAATATCTTCATCAAATAGTTCAGACCGTAAACAACGTATTGAGGAAAGTAAACGAGAAGAGATTAAAACTCTATTTGAAATATTTGAAAACGCAACAAATTTTCCATATTCTAAATCAGAAGAAAACAAAATTATACAAATATTGGCGAATGCTTGAAGAATTTAAAAAAAGCAGTGGGACTTTGAAAGAGTTGTTAAATTTTTTCTACAAAGAGAATTTAGCTTGTGCCGTTATCACTAATCTAGTATTGAATAAATTGGTGCACATAAAAGTGTGCAGTGTTTTAAATAATGGCTAATATCCGGATCTATAAGGCAGTTAGCCTGGAAATGTACAATACATTATGCCGTAATCAAGGACAGCAATAATATCCTGTACCAAATTTTGACATTTATAAAAGGGGAACATTCAATTTACCACAAACACAAGAATTTTATCAATCATGTACAATGAATCCCGTTCAAAGTAAGTAAACATTTTGAAATTTTATACAAATTATTGAAAAATCATTGAGTAAGTAGGGCTAATGTGAGCAAATCTTCCATGCACTCCATGTAAACCACTACTTTTACAGTAATTTTAGTACTGATGTCTTTGGGTAAATGGCAACCAGTGGGTGGTTTTTCCATTTACGCACCAGAATATCCCTTCCACCAGTATAAAATAAATACTGGTAATAGTAGTTAATGACTCGTCTGAGTGCTTTTTACGCATGCATATACAAGTTTATGAGCACTATCACCATCAAAATGAGTGTGATTTTTTAGTGGTCATGGTGTATTTGAGTATAGATTTTGGCACAATTGTTCAAATTTTAGCCAAGTTTGCGCGCAAATAAATGAAATAATACGATACATTGTTGAATTAAATCCTACATTTTGTTACTTTTTAGCTCAAAAACAAGACGATGAAGATAATTCCTTACTTGATAATATACCGATAAAGCAAATGACAAAGGCCAAACCTCTTTTGAAATTAATTCGGAGGCATAATTCAACAACTTGGACTACCACTGGAGAGATTATTATAGATGGAAAGACCATTCCTGGATCAAATATCATTGATTTAATAATTTTAGCTACAAAGAATGGAAATATAAGAAAGACTCATCTGGTTGGACTTGAAGATTTTTTTAAAATATTGAAAAACTTTCCCTCAATCCTACTTAGGTTCTGAAGGAGTAAAAATGCTGAATTCTGTTGATTATGTTAATTGTTGTACGATTAAACCTACGATTGACACTTTGTCCACGGATGAAAACGATAGCGATAATAATGAAACTATGAATAATAATGATGTAGATTGTGTCGAATGGGTTACGTATGAAAAGGCCATGCAGAGGCGAGTTGAATAAAGGGATGATTCAAGTGGATTGTTAACATAATGATTACTTGTTGTGTAATTTTTTTCATCTTGTGCAGGTTTTGTGCATTCATATCAATATCTTGTGCATTCATATTATTATTATCTTGGGAAGATTTATTTTAACGTGTGTAAAGGTGATTATGCTACATAAAACCCCAAAATGAGGTCCAAAAGTGTCGGATTTATGGAACAATATTGTCAAAATCCCTTTCAAAAACTAACAAGACCCTTTAAAATACTGACTGGTATGATTCAAAGAGGTGCATGGTCCACTTTTTTACTTTCTCGAACCCCCAACAATTCTCACAAGATCCCAACAATACTCACAAGACACCAACCAGACTGACTGGACATTTACAAGACTGACTGGACATTTACAAGACTGACTGGACATCTACAAGACTGATTGGACATTTACAAGACGTATTGGACATTTACAAGACTGACTGGACATCTAAAAGACTGATTGGACATTTACAAGACTGATTGGACATTTACAAGACTGACTGGACCACACCTAAAATACTCACAAGACTCATTTTCCTAATCACTATACCCATTTACATACTCACTAGACCCATTTACATACTCACCAGACCCATTTACATACTCACTAGACCCATTAAATATGGAAAAATAAATCAACAGGTGGGTTTGCCACCATCATCACCACCACAAATCCCAACACGACGAATCAGAGAGTTTTAAGTAAATTCATTTTTTTTATTCGAATTATTAAATTTTTATTATTCGATTAGAAACAAAAAAACAAAAAAATAAATCAGTAATTATTAAACACATCAAATTTGTGAATTCTTATTTTTATATTAGGAAACAAGGATTTAACCTCTCATCAATTCATGAAAACATTATAACCAAGAAGGGAAAATCCATTAGGACAATCCGACCCAACTTCAATTCCTATTCCTATTTCTTCTCAACGTACATAAACTACTTCTCATCCACCTTGACGAACAGAAACAACTTTTGTCCCTACTCAACCGACTTTTAATCCTTCTCATCGTACATTAACTACTTCTCTTCGCACTTTACAAACAGAAAAATATTTTGTCCCTACTCAAATAACAGTGAAACCTTTACAAACTAAAATGACTACTACACATCCTACTTTGAAACATATAATCCCTACTAAACCGACCCTTAAACCTTTACAAACTATATTGACCACTATACATTCAACTTTGAAATATAACATCCCTACTACTATACATCAAACTTTAAAACATAATATCCCTACTAAGCTGACTACTTCTACCACATCTTTGATAACAATTCCCCCCTCATCCTCAACCAACTTGGCCCCTGACCTTTCCACATCAATTACTTCAAACCAAACTGTGAAAGCTTATCTCAGTATGTGTAACCAACTAAAAACATATCTCTCAATTCAGATACATATTCATATAATAATTCATTCCACAACTATAAAAAAATAAAATTAAATGATATTTAATTAGGAATAAAGAAACGAATGCAGTTGGAGTTGTGTCATGTCATGTCATGCTAACATGACCTTAATTAGGAGAATGATAAGGAACAAAATATATCACACGTTTAACTATCCGAAGCAGATTCGAGAATGCAAAAGGATGTTGAATTTTTAAATTGAGACCTTTACCTAACCAAAACAGTTTTATTTTATTATTCATCTCAAATGTTGAAATAGTGCTAGAAATAGTTTTGTTTACTTTTCCTTTATTAAAGAATTTATTTTATTGAATGATCAAACCTTTTTTTCCAAATAATAATAATAATATTCGTACGTTTACAATTGTTAACAGTACTTTCACACCCAACTACCACTTACCATATTACTAAACCTAGGTGTTATATTACTAAAAGGTACACCTCAGATTTTTTGAGAAATTTTAGTTGGTATTTATTCTATTAAATTGCTGAATAGTCAAAATTGGCCCGAGTGAGCGTGCGAAGGTTGTTAATTTATTAGAAAAATATGAAACCTTTTCCATCAGATGAGATTAATCATGTAGACCAGATCAGTTAAGAGTCAGAGTCAGTTCACTATTATTAAGTGGTAGTAGTAAAAAATCATAGATGAAAATGGAAATGAATCTTGTTTAGAAAAATCAAGTAACGTCTTCGCAGAAGTTATTTTAAGTTTTGGTGATGGTGAATTCTGCAAACTTATTTCAACAGGAGGAAACAATGTTTCAGGTGGGGCATAATATTTATTTTTTTATTTAAATAGAATATTCCTGATAAAAAAAGTCGTTCTAAATTTCTAAATTATCGATTTTTCATGAAGAAAGTCGAGCAGACTTTTGGTTTGGATTTGGAATTGCAGCTTTTGTTCAGGTTGGAGTGTGTACATTTATTTTTTATACAAAAAGGAAGGACATGTTTGGATGGTTTCAAAACAGGAGTATGAATTCTCGCCAGAGATTTTCTAATGATGAGGATAATACGATCCCTTTGACACAACTGACAATGGTTTGAATAATCAATTCAAAAATAGTTATTTTATGACAAAAAAAAATCTATTAATATGATTAGATGACTTTTTCACATTCGATTCTCTAAATGTATCTACGTATAGTATATTATCAGTCGTAAAAATCGTAATATTATATTTGTAGTATATTACTTTTAGATAACCCTACTTACTTTTACTATTATGTTGAAACGAGGGTTACGTTATTCCACAAGTTATCACTTTTATAGTAAAAACATGTTTTTAATCATCTCATGAATATATATGAATGGATTTCTTATAATATCTCAATATTCAAGATAATCTTCAACAACTATTACTTAAATTGAACATAATTCATGTCCATTTTATAGTAATTATACTTATTGTTGGCTTATTCGGATAGAAAATTAAATTGGGATAAACTCTATTTTTGAGATAAGTAAAAGTGAATAAATACTGTTAGAACATTCTGAAAGAAAATCATGGTAAAGTCTCATATGATTTTAATATTTGCAGTCAGCTCGGTGTAATGTTTGAACCATTTGATGGAAATGATACTAAAATTATTTTAAGACTCATCTCGTGTAATTATGGATCTCATGGAATAATGTATAAGAATGTATCTGAAAAGACATCAATGACAGAAATGCAAGCTGTTTTCATTTTGTAAAAAGAATGTATGAAAGTTGAGTGTTAAAATAAAAAATAAGTTTAAAAAATTTTTTACACTACAAATGTGGATTTTCTTTGCAGAATGGACTGAGTACCAATTTAAAAAGATACAGTGAAACTATTAGTCTTATTGCGTCTGTTTGAGGAAAGTAGGCACGCAATGTAGTTAGAACAGAATAATCTGAAAGAAAAGGATTTAACACGCACATTCTGACTATATGTTTGGAAGTCACGTAATGTATTTACTAATACTGCCATTCTTTTATTTCAAGGAGAAAGTTAATAACATTCTTGATGTCATATATTTGTTAAACTGCGTCCTGGTAGCTTAATAAGTAGTTTAGAGAAAGAAAGTTGAACTGTTTTTCAATATATAGTTAATGCTTTTATTTACTGTCACCTTTAATCTTGAACTTCAAGGAGAAAGTAAATAAAATTCTTGGTTTTATCTTATGATATATAATACAGATAAAAATGTCATATATTTATTAAAGTAAATTAGTATAAATTTTCCAATCTAATGATTAAACTATTTCGAGGTATGAAACATGTTGGTCTTTATTTCATTTCATTCGATTGCATTTCATTCCTTTCATTTCGACTGTTTCATTGATGACTTGAATTAAAAACACTGTCATAAAATAGCATTTGACATTTTTAAAATAGAGAATTACAGGTAAAACTTTATTTTGTCGCATTAAAAAATAACGAAAAAAACTTCCATTGTTAACAAGAGAATTACATAGTCTGAAAATAACGAGAAAGCGCTTTTATTTGTTCTTTGATTGTATCTTATTTCTTGGAAAAATGATAAAGAAGGGTTACAAGTAATTCTAATTTTAGATATATACCTCAGATGAAATTAACTACCCATTTTCTGTTCCCCCTTTACGTCACCTTCCCATAAGGTTTCAGTGTGTGTGGATAAGGTATACCTACTCATTTTACTTTTAAATTTTTTTTTTACATTTGGTCGCTTACAAGATTGATTTACACGGTCAAGTAAAAATATTTTTTACCTACACGGAAACGATAAGGGGTGTATAAATATAAAAATAGAACAATGTAGCTATAATATAATCTATACTAGAGAAATACATCCGGTCAGTTTAAAAAATAAGACAAAAAAGTCACACAAGTTTAGGTATGCTGTCTTTATTACATTGGTGAAAAAACTGTCTACCTGTGTAAAATTGTTGTGTAAAAGTCTGAGAAATTACTAACCAGGTAAGGTTTTCATTTAAAAAAAATAATAATCAATACTGTTATTATGTTGTTTTTCAAATTCTGAATTTAGAGTTTTTTAATTATAGATTGTAAAAGATGTCTCAATTGAAAATAAACGTTGAAGGTATCAAAAAAAACATCGAATCGTTATAATATCAAGTGGATCCACTTACGGATAAAAATATTGAAGTTGATTTTTAATATTCACAAGAATATTTGTCGAATCGTGTGGATCGTTCTTTTGATTGCATAGATCGGCTGAAACAGTGTTCCACGCATACGTTAGATGCGATGGACTCTTTGATGGACCAGTTTGTTAAAAACGAGATATTGGAATTAAGAAAGATATTTTACCGATTCGGAGAAAAGTGATTTAGAGGAAACAACAAATACCCGCTCAGCTGCAACCAACTTGGCCTCTGACTTTTCTACATCAATTATCTCAAACCATACCGAAACTGTTGAAAGAAGTCCCTTAATCATATCAAATAAGTTCTTAGACTTGGATGAGTATAGTTATGAAAGAGGTATTTATTAGA
>JAQGBU010001817.1:0-11386 GCA_034698605.1 Isotoma decorata | reverse complement strand
GGTTAGAAAATTAGCAGCTAAGGCAGATGTTTTAATAGAGCCTTTCAGACCAGGTAAGCAATTTGTTACTTTAATAACCAAATTAAACCAATCGATAGTAAGCCTTTTGCAAAAATAGTTGGAGTTGGTTTTATATAGTTAATAAAAGCATACCTTTAGTATTTTTCTTAAAGTATTACCGAAAACATTTCTTCCCTTTTTCACAGCTTCATATCATGTAAAAGGGGATATATTATGCTCAATGTAAATTTTAAAGTTAATTATGGAATTGTGCAAATAAGAATTATATGAAAGTAATTTAGTGGAATGAAGCTTATTTTAAAAAACTTTTAAACGTTCTTCTCAGGGGTGATGGAGAAACTAAACTTGGGCCCGAAACAGTTGATGTCTGAGAACCCTGGCCTTATTTATGCTCGATTATCAGGATATGGACAGACGGGACCGTACGTTAAAAAAGCAGGGCATGATATTAATTATGTAGCCATGTCAGGTTAGTATAATAAATGTTTTTTGTATTCAATTTGGATTTACTCGCGATTCGTCAGTATCTTCACGTCTTCGAAATAGTTTGTTTAAAAAGACGTGTTTATCTTTAGGAATGCTTTCCAGATTAGGCCGTAAAGACGAAAATCCCATACCCCCAATAAATTTGTTAGCAGATTTTGCAGGAGGTGGACTTACTTGTGCCCTTGGAATCTTGATTTCTTTATTTGAACGCAATAAGTCTGGACAAGGGCAGGTAATCTACTACTTTCTACTTAAATACTATTTTTCTCGCGATTTCGGGAGAAGTAAAGGTAAATTGGAATTCATGTATTTGATTGAATAATTTGGAATAAATTGCAGATTGTAGATACCAGCATGGTAGAAGGGGCCGCTTATGTTAGTTCCTTTATTTTTAAAAGTCAGGATTTACCAATTTGGGGTAATCCACGAGGTCAAAATTGGTAAGTTATTTAATTCTTTAATTCTGTATACAACTCGTGTACTAATTGCCAAAACTCTTCTGCATTCTGCAAAAAGGGTAATACTTGGGGAATGCGTAGTTGTAATATGCCTTTAATTTCACTAAGGAAAATTAATGATTTCGCAGTAATATTAAATGTGAAGTATGAGGCATGTAAAAAACGTGTTAGGTCACTACCCCGAACCCTTTTGTAAATACATATATATATATATTGACGAATGCATTTCGCCGTATTTTTTTGGGAATGCAAAAAATTACATAACGAAAGCCCTATGGCTGAAAAATAACGTAAAGGTCAAAATTAAAAAAGAACGTCTTATTGTCAAATATCAATTCAATCGCTTTTAAGACAATCGATCAAGGCTTTGTAAAAAATAGCCTACGTTTGACCTTTGCACTGCTGTCTGTGCTTGGACATGTGCCCTGAAAACCCCGTGTCGAATTTAGTATTGACCTAATGGTACAAGTAGTCATCATAGGATCTTCTCTTTCGAGCTTGGCACATACTTAAGTCAATGATTATAAATCGTTTTCTTCAACATTTCAAAGATAAATGAATTAAATGAACAACTAATTTCCCTCTTTATGCCGAAGAATTGGCCTGATACGAATCGGTCTATGATTTAGATTCAATACAATGACACCAATTTTTGTTTTCCTCCTACCGTACTTATTGTTTCTTTCTTTCCTTAATTTCAATTTGGCAAAAACAAAAGTAGGCAATTTACAAGTTCAGCATTTTGCGCTCGGCCAGTTGCCATTCAGAACCGGGACAAACTTGCGTAATGCTTATACTAATATCCTCCGCTATTCCAATTACTTTGAGACCTAACAATCCTTTTGGAGAACGTCCATAATTTATTTGCTAGATAAAGTTAAAAACAGGATGTCAATGATTGGCTTTGGTAAAGTGATCCTTAATTGATAATAAAGGGGAAGTATGGCTGTTTATGAAAATGCATTGTTATATCATTTTTCGTCTTCCACTCGTCGTGTTTTGTAAAATTATTAAACGCTAGCGTGGAGTAAACTATTTCTTTCTCCAACTTCCTTTTCCTTACGATTAATCTGATTCCTAAAAATTCCATTTCAAGTCGTTTATTGGTTGTCAAATTAGTCATTTTTGTAAAGTATTCTTAACTTTATTTATTCTCAGGCTAGACACAGGAGCCCATTTTTACGAGAGCTACAAGACCAAAGATGATAAATACATGGCTGTAGGCTCAATAGAGCCACAGTTCTATGAAGAACTTCTCAAAGGCTTAGATCTCGACATAGAACAATTCTCAGACTTTGAAAAAGCGAAAAAGGTTCTCAAAGAAAGATTTTCAAGCAAAAGCCAATCAGAGTGGGTTCAAATATTCGAAAATTTAGATGCATGTGTGACGCCTATACTGGAAATGGAGGAGGCCGCATTACATCCACTAAATCAGTCAAGGAATTCTTTCCTCCATAATCCAACGACAGGTAGATGGGAACCTTCACCTGCTCCAAAACTGTCTAGAACTCCAGGACTCGTTCAAGGGGACCAGCTAAAAGATCCTTCAATTGGTGAGCATACTGTCGAAATTATGAAGGAAATTGGATATTCAACGGCAGACATAGAAGATCTTCTTAGTGAGTCTATTGTTGCTGGAACTGATTTTAATTCAAAACTCTAAGACTGTAAAAACGAATGGATTCGTTTCGATTTATTATCCTTTAAAAAATTGGAACATAGAGAAAAATGTTTCCAACCCTTTGAACTTTTTCACGTACGCTTCCATATAAAACTACAAATTATCAATAATTCAGGGCCGAACAAAGTAAAGTAAACTGCATATATACAATACAAGCGATGTAAACTGTGGAAATGAAGTGACCACAAAATGAATGAAATGAGGAGAAAAAATTGTTTATTCATCAGTACTAATAGTACTAAAATAAAATGTAGGCATGGAACAACAGGCAAACCTACAGAGGTATTTTATTTTACTTTTAGTGTATACAAAAAATAAGGATGTTAAGTTTAACGGCTCACTGCCGGTAGTATGAGGCATGATAGAAGCCATGTATGGTTCCTCTCTAAGCTATGGTACAATATATACGAAAACGACCCTTTCTGTCCCAACGGGGATTCCTATATGGTACAGATGATTTTTCGCAACTCTTCTGCAAATACAATTAACATTTTGCCAAGACTAAATAAGACTAACATAAAACGACCACTCCCACGTATTTTATTTTTCCCAAGCCAGAAAAGAAGCGGTTGACCTATCGCTTCGTCTGTTCCAAGAACAGCACGAAGTACTTGGTTTTGATCGTCAATATTTATCTACTATAAATTGAAGATGAAAGGAGTAAAAAGTTACAGTTTGTCTTTCCATTACCACTAAGTATTATTCAAAACAAATTCGTTTTCAATTGTCTGTAATAGGAGGAATAACTGTATGGGAGGATGTGACTTCCTTTTTCCCCTTTAACCTCCGCCTTGAGAGAAAGGTTATGGTTAGCTTAGAAACCCTAACTAATATCAACCTTCCCCCATTTTTATGATTTAATATGCGGCTATGGCTATGTAGGCTGGACGTCTTAGAGTTTAACACAAAAACTTTTAATCTTCTAATATTTTATTTTATTCAGTTGACAACTTTTTTAATTTAATTTTTTAAATTTGGGTTGATAAAATATAAGCTATAATCAGAGAAACCTGAATCTTACTATTTATTTATTGCTAAGGGACATCGCACGAAATACATTGGCTGGTGGGGTTCAAGAGATTTTCCCCAAAATTTGACATCGAAGAGAGCCTAACAGGGTGATTTTTTTGTTTTCCCTTAACTTAAGCTGTAGGTCGCCCCCTTCGACCCTCAGGGAGGTCACAAGGTCACCTTGTCGTTCCCTCTTGACCCCTATAAAATGGGTACTTAATCGAAAGCCCTTGCTTTGTCGATTCCAAAAATACTAAACTTGATGTTTGTGACCCTAGGGTCATGAGCCGTGACCGCTTTAAATTGAGACCAAATATTATAACGCTTAACCTCTATCGTGTTGCAAATCATTCCAAAGGCAACGTCATGGGAATCTCAAAAATATATCATACTTGACCCATGTGACCTTCAGGTCATGAGGTATGACGGTTTGAAAATTAGGGGGAAATCATTTTCGTTGACCCTTATCGTGTTTCATATCATTTGAAAGTTTGTATCATTGGGATTCCAAAAACGTATCTTACGTGACCCTTGTGACCTTATGGTAATGACGTAATGAGCGATGATCGTTACAAAATTGAGTGAAAAAATTATGATACTTGACCCCTACCATGAAATAATACACATCCTTCGTAAGGAAAGGTAATTAAAATTCCAATAAAGTATCACACTTGACAAGTGTGACCTGTAAGACCGTTTGAAAATCATTATTTTCTGCCACACTTCAAACGGTCTTAGGTCTTAATTTAAAGGTCACGTTGCCTATCGATGCGTATACGTTGGAAACTTAATAATATTTGAATGAACATTTTAATTCGTGCAAAACTTCGTGAGTGAGTGATGTGAGTGAGTACAGAAGTCAAGTGAACGAAAAGTTTTGATATTTTGCTTTAGTATGCTTCATGGGGTAGTAATTATGATCTATGATGCTCTTTTGTAGTAGTAATGATGATCTATTACGTATTTTGTCATATAATTAAATTAAGGTTCGCATAATGTATTGGTTGGTTTGAAATATATTTTAAAACTATAACCCAATCAACCGAGATTTTCAGATCGGTGTGTTTCATTATGCGCTTTATGCTTTTCGAATCCTCTCGCAACGAAATGCGTTGGTTCTACATACAAAATGCTAGAACAAGTCCGAACCACATATCTATTTCAAATACATATATTTCAATTCATATTATTACATTCATAGAATCGATATGGGCTTCAAAGTTCCTGTGTTAAATAATTGGGGTTGATGAGGTCGACTTTAATCCTACATTCATCTCAGAAATCTAAACGCCTAGCTTGCAGACGCGCGTCACGAGTCCCTTTTCTGGAAGGTTCTTTGATTATGTAGGAACCTAATTCCTTTTCCGTCTCAAGTACATCTCCATCTAAATCACAATCGTTAACGATAAGATCCCCTGTAAGGTCGCTTTCAATGTCTGGTTTGTCGTTGTTTGTATCTAATCGACTGAGGCTTCATCGTCTTCATCATCGTCACCGTCCATCGGAATAATAACTGAATCCGTTGGAACAGAATCGATGTAGTTATCTACCTCCCAGTAATTATCTCGAAGCCTGCAAGTGATGAATATGTAATTCAACAAGCGTTACTGTGAATAATCGAAAACCTTGAATGCGTTCTACCTTCCTGCATGATCCAGGTGGTTTTGTATTTTCTTCCTGTCATGTTCCTTTAGTAAATCCACAACATTATTGTTGATTTTATTTAGGTCTGGTTTCGTGTTGCTTTTCTTCACTTCACAAATTTGATGACATTAAGATCGTAGTTATAAGGTAGTTGACGAAGGATCTTTTTAAATAAATGCTGTTACTGAAAATATTATTAGTAACAAGTGTTGACAGTTTATTTTACTAACCTCGTGATTTCGTTGGGCTGTTATTTTGTCTTCGGCATAAATTTCAATCTTCATTCCAGCCAATTTGGTAAGACGATATGCCATATCCACGAGTTCCCATTTTATAATTCTTTTATATCACTCGGCAATGTAATCGGGACAGGACTTTTACCCTTGTGTTCCTGTATCCAATCATAGAAAACTTTATTTTTATCTTGTTGTTTAGGTACCAGAGTGGTGTAATGGTATCTGGCATTATCCATCGAAATAAGGTCCTTTTTTATTGGTTCTCTCTAAAGCATCCAATAGATTCATGTACCACGACATGAATGTTTTTCCATTTACCTACAGTAAATACGCATTATTCAAGATTACATAGATTTAATTATTGTATGACCAATGAGAAAAAGGACTGACGCCTTAACAATCTTACATTTTCATGATAGTCCAACGCAGTGCTGGATTTGGAATTTTTATACACAAGAACCAAATCTGGAATGATGCCATCTTGTTACTGTAATTAGATAAGCTTAAAGTGTTTTGAAATGACAGGGGCTGAATAGTTTCTGAAATCAGAAACCCTTGATTGAGTTTCCTTTTGAATCGAAGATTTAAATCAAAAATCCTACCAGCGGATAGCACAATTAATCTTGGTCCTAGTCCAATTTTTGTGCGCGAGAAAGTAAAAAGTGCCATGTCTTTTATCCTATCACACTTCATAGGTATCCATCCTTCGTCAACTCTCAGATACGGGTCACTCCATGTCTCACAAAGGAATACAAGTTCCTTAGGTTCTGGTTCATGCGCATTTTCACGTAAACGCTTCAGATATCTCTTTCGCCATTGGAAAATGTCTTCTCTTTGGATAATCCTAGCATGGCTATCGCTTTTTTTGAACTTGAAACCTATAACTTTAAGTACCTTTTTGAAAAAATTGTTACGGTTTCTACTTTTAGATTTAGGTTTATTCATAAATTACATGTTACCAATTAGAAATTCGTTGTTAATTAAGGAACTCATTTAGAGATGCACTATTGCTTTTAGAAATTATGTTTACTAGACCTTAGCATGTAGTATATATATACCAGTGTAAATAGAAATATAGTTTAAAAGTCTTTTGATGTAATTCGCTGCCTCTCCGTCTAAATTAAATTAAATTATCTTTGCACTACAAAGTTCATTCGTTTGCTTTATTTTGTGCATCCAATAAATCATCGAATAAGTAACCCTAGCCGTTACAAAGTTGGCGACCCTGGCCGGATAAAGACTAATTATTTTTGCAAGGTCCCAGGATGTTTTCATTAAGATATATACCGGTGAATTAATTTTATTTAACTCATTAGTTTTTTCTCTAAAGTTTCTGAAACATTTCTTCGTTGACTACAAAAATATAAGCAAGGTATTGTAAATTCTTAAGTGTTATTCTTAACCATATGTAGTAATTAACTATATGGAATTAATAAGGATCGGAAAAAAATCAAGTAAGTTCATTTTCATGTAATATTTCCAAATTATTTGAACTTTTATTGGGGCAAATCTTTCCATCCGTGCATTACTATTCAATCATTATTATTGTTATTAGGTCAAGTAAGTAATCAAGGTTAATTAATTTAAGTTAAATGTATCATAAGTTCCGTGAATATCTTAGCACTACCACATTCAATACTTATAGACACTTAAAGATTCCAAAATCTAGTATTTAAATTTATACACCCTGATTGTTTTGACATTTTTTTTGGTTCGCTTTTAAATGTTTTCTATCATTTTTTTGGTGTTAGTTCTTGGATAGTTTGTTGTAATTTTACTACTCCTTTGTGGTCCTTAGTGCCAAATCAGACCGGGGAGGTTTTTACCCCATAACCATCCATCCACAACATCGAATAAATTGGACTGCCAGTCTGCAGAGCCGTCCAACATTTCCTGCCACAAATTGGCCTGAGGTAGTTTCAGGCATCCGCAGAATCACAATAGTAATAAATTATTTTAGAGGTTTCCAAAATTTCCTTACCCCCTTCACATTGAAGATCAGAGGTCCAATATTCATTTTCTATTTAAGGATTGTAGCAGTCCGAGGGCCGACACACAATGTGTCCCACCCACTCGACCTCCTTAATGGCCAGAACTTAAGATTAACGATGTAAATATTGTGAAGTTGTAGTTGTGACTATATTACAAGAATGTGATATGATAATATGGTGTTATATATTATGATATAATGATGTGATAAAAACAAAAATGAAATTCGAAGTATGGTAATGATGGTAGTAAAGTAGCAATAATATAATATTGATGTCAAGATGATTGACAAGATGCTAGAGTAAGACAAAAAACAAACCTCAATCAGATAAATATTGTTTTTGGAATGCTATGATTTATTTATAACTTTTCAAAATATTAGTTTTATATTGTCAATAAGATAATGATAACACCTCTATAATACGATTATATTAGTTACTTGTAATAAGGAGGTCAAAAGGCCTGTGCCCCGCCTATGTCTTAATGACCCTAGCACTTAAGTGCGACTAAGTAATCCACCCATCATTTAGCAGTGATGATGTCGGTGATGACGAAGAGTGCCATTTCCGTGGCGTCGCAGGTATAGCGGCTCGTATCCGAACCAGATGAGCCTGTAGAATCACATATAATAGACATTGTAAAATTGAAATTAGACTTTAAAACATTAATATTTTATGGACCACATCCACTTATGTGTACGCAAATCCACGATTGAAGTCTTCCGCCTTCATTTGCCCAGTACTCCTGGAGCTCAATGGTTCCCGGCTCTAAAATTACAACACGACAAACCACCCCCATTAGAATTGACACTGCTTTACATGATCATAATTTATTACGTTAGGATAACTTATACATACCTCTATTCAACATAATGTTGAATTCGTTATAAAGACGAGGGATGAACCTAGCCCCGCAATCCACCGGTGAGAGGACATAGTGGTAAACCAAGAAGAACTTCAAGGCTACCGTATCCTTCTCCTCTTCACACATGGGCAGATATACCCGGTAGGCCCTGCAAGCAATACAATCAGAAGAGTTAAGATCTTTTTATGACAAATGAACGTCTAAATTACTGCCTTCACTGCTTTAATAGCGAATTAGACTTACCGTGTAGGCTTTAGATAAAAAATGTTGTCTCTTAAAGTACAATTGCGGCAGTGCATAACGTTTGCTCGGCTCATCCGGTACCACGATGCCGACTCTTCTGTTCGGATGTAATCATTCCAATCAAAGGTCGGACCCCCCGAGACTAGAGTCACGAAAGCCAAAACTAATGCCATTTTCATCTTGAAGTTTGCAGTAAATAGTAAAAAGGGAAAGGAAAAGTTAAAATGAAACTTTAAATCAATTTGATTTCGATTTGAAAATCAAAAGTTGAAGACTGATGATAATAGAAGCTTTTTCTTCTCCTTAAATACCGTCAAAATCACCAGCTTAGCCTAGAGTTTTCAAGCCTGGTGTGATAATGCTATTTCCATCATCACAGGATGCAATCAGATACATAAAAGTGCGTCAGGTATAAATCCTTTTGATGTTACATGAAGTAGGTAATGTTCCACATTGAAACGTCGTATTAGAGTAGGAAATGCAATTCGAAACAACCAAGGTACCAACAGGTACCTTGGACTATTTAAGTTAATCTTACGAATTGTATTATATTATATGTTAATATATAAAACCCTATGTCTGGGTTTTTGTTACGTCTAGACAGCTAGGTACCGAATTTTAATTGTAATTATGATAGAGATTAATGTTGAATTAGAAAGGTGAGATTACCGAGAATCTCACCAGTCATAACTTCATATCTGTAGATTGAAAGTGTTTGTTTGAGAGTCAAATAAAAAGATATTAATTCGGAAATTGTCAATTGTAACAATCTACTAATTGACGCGCCAGTGTTGTTTCAAAAGTTAATATTTTGCTTTATGAATCGTGGGTGAGTACTATTTTGATTCCGGACACTGCTATTCCTTGATGCTTTTCCTCTCGAACAAAAATGAATTTATTCTCTCAGGTCCCGTTCTTCTTTCGTTGAGCATTCCCGTAGAAAGTTATACGGTGGGAGAACAGATTAACCTGCCGTTATTAACAAAATATTTATTACAAGAAAAAATATAAAAAAAATCAATTAAAAATTAAAGCCGCTCAAAAGATCACTATATTTGTGATATTTTCTTATTACCGGAGTAGGCTCATGAACCTTGTCCTGGAAAAACTACTGTAGTGCAAATCAAGAAACTTAAGGCAACATTAACAAAAATTTGCTCCGTAATGTAAAATCTTAATGAAACATTGAGTACTATCAAGATTGGATTTTTTTTACGACATAGAATAACAAAGGTCCGTACAGTTCTTACCCCTGTATATGTCTAAAATGTACTCGTTGTAGAAACGAGGTACAAAGGACACCAGATAGTCGTGGGAATCCTCCACATAGTGTTAGATGAGGTCAAATCTCAGTGTAAGCAGATCCTTCCAAGCGACAATCAGGCACGTAAAATCCGTAGTATCTGTAAAAATCAAAATAAAATATTTAAAAATTTAGAGTAACTTGTATTCATCCCTCATACCAGATTTTATTCATTCTCCACGCATTAATATTTACTGGATAAGTGGTTGAACTTTAGACTTACTTGGTTGGGTTGGGTAAGAACACGTATCCCTTGAGAATGCAGTTGGTGCACTTTGCCAAATGTCGCAAATAAATCTGTTGTAGATGACTGGATGTCTGTTATATTTTCTAAACAAATTCGGTAAAGATTACTCTTTATGTCGCATGATAAATTGGCAAAATAAACGATACGCTTACCGAATCGTAGACTGCTTGCAACATAAAGTAGTAGTTGGGATCCTGGGAGCCCTGTAAAGTACACACAATGTCGAATATTTTTACGACATTAAAAGAGTTGATTTTCGGCCTAGAGAAATAGGATTGAAATACTCAGAGATCGGAGTTCGATGCCCAGGGGACCCGCCACCTAAGGGATGAGAAGCAGTTGCACACTGTTTTGTCGGTATTACCCTTTTGGCAGAAATGAAAATTTTAGGCAAAATTAAATTTTATTACGGAAATCAAAAGTTTTTTATATTTTTATAGGTGTCTGAACCTTTCAAATCCAGCTCAAAAAATTTTTTGACCCCTTGCCCCCTGGGGGGAAGTTGGCCCCCCAAGGGGGCCTACCCCAGATTTTCATTTTGAACGATAGCCCAATGTTTAATTAGCTTAAATATTGAGTTTCAAGTAGATTAAACAAAACCGACAATTGTTACAGGTCACGGCGGGGTCAAAATTACCCAATATGGGACGTCTTTAAGACCGTTTTTCTAAAAAAGGCGCAGGTCCCCACCTTCGAAAAAAATTGAAATTGGTAGCCTGCTGTCTATATATTGGCATGCTGTAACAATTTGAGGTGGGGATTTGCCCGTTTTTGAAATAATAAATTCTAAAAACGGCTAAAGAAAATAGCCGAAAATTAGCCGAATTAGCCTACATTTGTCTTCAAAAATTTGTAACAGACATACTCAGAGCGCCTAATATTACAAAAGCAGTCCATACTGAAACCTTTGAAATGAAATTTAGATGGAATGGAAAGATTTGTGCGAAAAATTTGGGCTAATTCGGCTAATTTTCGGCTACCAAACTCGACCCTTCACACTCCATACTGGGGGACTGTGCCCCCCCCCCAGGGGATGTGGTTAGGTCAAGTTCATTTTTAATGCCGTTTTAGGGATAAAACAAGTCTTTTGAATGATATCCAACAAGTTTCAAATCATTCAAAGGTAATCTTGACCTCCAAAACGGCGTTTTTGTTTTTATTTTTCTAAATATGGGCCCTGTTTGAGGTCAAATATCTGCCGAT
>JAQGBU010001816.1:0-11387 GCA_034698605.1 Isotoma decorata | reverse complement strand
AAAATACATCTGCTCCCGTATTAAAGCACGGGGATTCTAATGAGCTCTTTGAAAATAGAATCGGATGAGAATTGAGAAAAAAAACTGGTATAAACTTTTTGGAAACATACGTTTTCAAGCCGTATATATTTGATTTCCAGCATTTTTGTGCCCTCCAAACAGGTATTGTATTTAGAGAACGGGGATTATTCTGGTGGGGACTTAATTTTTCAAATCAATTTAAAAAAAAAACTTTCCTGTGCAACTTGATTTAGCCCGAGCCAGATTTTATTATTGCCAAATTTCAGCTTTTTATGATGATATTTAAATTAACTAGCATGTAGATGACTTTATGCCTACTAAAAACTTCAGCAAAAAAAATACCTAGAATGGTGGATTCTAGAATGAATCAGTTGCAGTTGCAAGTTGTGTAAATAAATCTATACAAGCCAGTACGCAGAATAACATGGATGACCACAGACTAAATAACAATAACAAGCGAGGGATAAATAGTCTTTTTTCAGAAGCAAGTGTTTTATTTTCTCAACATCACAATAAAGCTGACCTAGATTTAAACAATAAAACTTGAAGAAACTCAAAAGAATAGAATTATTACTTCAGATATGTTTGAACCGAATCTGAAACTTGTTTAGAGATGACATGTAAAAGCAATCTCTGCAAACTTCCAACATAGGGCTTTGCTATTAGATCATGACTATTAACATCATCTAAATACAGTGACATAATCTTACCAACTCGACTATACAGACCGATCCCAAAAGCTGAAGAAGACGGATGATTAAAAACGCTGCCGATAATCAAATCTGCATCCTCACTACTTAGATCTATAGGAGGCTCTTCCATATTCAAGTCTTTCACAGACAATGATCTTAAAGTTTCCCTAACCTTGAATTCTATTTCATCAAGAATTTGATAAATGATAGGAAGTGATTCCAAAGTATATGGAACATTTTCAAAAACCATAAAATCTGGGTTCGAATGCAAAGAAAGCAAAATGGCCATTGTATTTGACCAATGTTCGAAAGGAGGTATTTCGTGTCTACATACAAAACCATTGGCGAAGTACGTGCTATGTGGACTATCCACTTGGATAAAATTGACCATAGTGTCTTTAGGATGAGTTACTGGATCTTTAAATACTTTTACATTTTTTGATATCACATTACTTACAGTCTGGTCAAATTTATATAACATGAACTCTTTAGATTGACTCATTTCTTCAACTCCAATGTACTCGAACAGTGGATTTACGCCTATTAGCGCTTCCCTATCTTTTACATAGAATTGTAGTTCTGATGCTTCCGAGGACTTAGTACTTGCAAGATATGGACCAGCAAAAGTGTGAACTTCTGTAAAAAAGAATGACTTATTGTCAAAGCCATAAAACCTTTGATCCATTAGAAATAGTTTTGAAACTCCAATCACTCTTGTAGGGTTGAGTTTATGATCCAGTAGGATATCTCCAACTCTTACGTATTCAACATGTTTTTCGCTTCCGTTTGCAAGAAGTATAGGGGTACCATTTTTCAAACAACTTCCTGATTTAGTTGTAGTTTCTGGTTTAGGTGTCGTAGTCTTAGTAAGTTTGTCTATTAAGTCTTTATGTTGTTTGTTCATAACCTCTTGAATACTTGCTAATTCCCGTTTATTCTTTTTTTCCATCTCGATACGGTCTGCTTCAGCCTTTAGTGACTGATTTTCGTACCTCTGGTGCCATCTAAGGTTTTCCGCTGCTCTTTCCTCCTGCATCTTGATCATATCCTTCTGAAACATTTCTAAAGTTTTCATCAAAGCGTTGAGACTGTTTTGAGAGGGTCCCTCTCCAGTTTCTTGACGATCAGATGGGACTGTATTTGCTTTAGGATTGTATTTCAAGGACGAATTGAATAAGAGAGATGTGGCCCTCTGGATTTCTGAAGAAATGTTTTGCTTTTCACGAACTTGTTTAGCTACTTCGCTCAAGGGAAGGAGTCGCATTTCTGTAGTAAGGATAACAGGATTTAGCCGGAGAGATGATTTCCAGCTTTTTAAAAGGCTTGAAGCCTGTTCTAAGGTCATCTTAGTTAAATCGGTTGTGTGATAAGTTTGATCTCCCCCTTTGAATGTTAAACGATGTTGTATTTCATCACCGATTAAGTTTGTGCTAGAATTGCTATTAATAACAGTTAGGTCTTCAGCAAATTGAATAAGATTAAGTATGGTGTTAACGATGTCGGGATCACAAGCTCGGTTACTCTTTAGTTCAAGTTCAATGGCTCCACCTCCGTAAACGTGTTGAACAACATGGGTTCCGTATTCGGCAAAGAGATCAGTCCAAATTTTGACATTTTCGTGATCAGATTCATTAAAAGCAGGTAGATTTTCTAAAATTTGTTTGAATTCGAGGGTTAATTCAGGCTTGTCGTTTAGCACAAGCTCAAATGTTCGTATTTCTTTCACCGCTGTGATCTTGCAGCTATCGTTTTGGAATGCCTGATCCTTGATGTTGAATCCTGGTTTAACTAAGGCTTTAAAGTTTTCTTTAGATATTGTCCCTTGAATCCCAAGACTTGCCTTTCGTTCTTCTATGTATTCAGCCAGATTTTCCTTTATTTTGACGAAATTTTCCACTGCATTCTCAACTTCACACTTCATGGTAGATGGGAATAAATATCCAATATCTGAGGTTTCTAAGTCTCCTAGTTTATAGGGGGATTTTGCAAGAGGCATGTCCTTGAAGACGTTGTAGCTGTATCCCGCCACAACATTTTGTGGAAATAGTGGGGGCTTCAATTGCAAAGCATTTTCCAATAGGTATAAAGTCGCTTTGTTTTGTTTAATTGACAAAATCAGTTTGAGAATATCTAATGTTGTTTTCGGAATATCAGCCTTTGTTCTTATATTTCGAACATTTAATGCTGTTTGCAAATACAAAAGAATATACGGAAATTTCTGTTTCAATGGATAATCCAACTTTTCATATGTTTCAGCAAGGAGTTTGGATATCTCAGTTTTATTTACGTTATCAGTAGCCATAGTTAGAATGCCAAGATATTTTGGAATCTTCTTGTTGCTGGAATCAACTAGTCGAAACGTATGAGAAGTAATGTTGAAATCATCCGCATCTCTAAATCCTGTTCTTATCACTGCATCCCCTATAAGGTCCCCTCCCCTTGAGGTTGCTAGTTGAATTTTATCGAATAGATTTCTTGGATAAAAATCCCCATTGGGTAGTTTAAAATATCCATTGACCATTGGAAGGCCTTGATCTTCACCTTTGTTTTCAGCAACTGCAATCACCACTGGCTTTGGAAATTGACTGTAGTCTTGAATTACATTTTTAAATTTTGCTAATGTTTCCTTGGGATTCTTTCGTACTCCCTTTGTTGCAGACATAAAATGGGAAAGGACAAATATTACATTGGAATAATTTTCGTCTGTAATCCGAGTACGGAATTCATCAAGACCACGAAGCATTTTAACAAAGACTGACTTTATTCCAGCATATCGATTGTCATCAAACCTATGCAAAATGAGGACTACGTTTGGAATTCGGTTATGAAGTTCTTCATGATTTTGAAGATACTCGTCTAAGGTTGCAAGAAACTTTGCGTCTTCCGGAATGCCTTTTGTATCACCAAGTCCTGGTGTGTCGATTATTCGAAGCTCAGAATTTGCTATACCAAGTTTATCTACAGGTATTGGGATGCGAAACTCGTGTATATCTTTTGTTGTTGACTCTTCGCCTCCGACAAGGGTCACGTTTGGGTTATCGAAAAGTAAGTTGACCTAAAATCAATAGGAATTTTAAAGCAATTGGTTTGTGTTTAAATTTTAATCTTACATCAATAGTCGAGATATTACCACACTGGACTTTCCAGCGCCCGTTGTGCCAACGGTTAGAATGTAAACGTTTTTAGAACTTCTTCCGTTCCTTAGGGAAGAAAGAGCTGCCAATAATCCTGGATGTTTTTCCAAATCCCCTGTCATCATGGAGGTCACGTTATCAATGGTAGAAGGGATGTCAATTAGAGCTGGATCTATACAAATTGAAAATGTTGTTGTAAATCTCAAAGTTAGTATTGAGATAGATGCTAGTTCTAATAATTATATGCTGTTGGTAAAAAGGTAACGATATTTGTTTGGGCAGGTTTATTGGAAAGTATTATAAAACCTGAATTAAAAACCCTTTCCTGAATATAGCTTGCAAAATCCCTTCCCGATGTTTGATGAAACACACATAACCCTGAAATAACCACAACCACAACAGTACTCGTGGTTTTTTGTCAACACCAAGTTAAATTTTACTTAAAAAGTAAGCTTGTGTATCTTGTAGTTTTCGTATTTGTAAGGAAAAACTCTCAATTAGCTTTTGAGTGGGAGATCTACATTGAGATTTCCAAGCAGAAGCCGTTCAATATTAAGCGTATTTATTATAGACCTTTAAGACGAGATTAAGGTGAACGTAAATTCGCTTCTTTAGTACTTCAATTGAATCGACAAATCGTTATTATTCACATCGAGGTTATAAATAACTTACAATTTTCTGGTCGTGGAGGCTTTGGCTTCGAAGTAAATGAATCTGGGGCACATATGCATTCATAAGATCCTATTACTCCTTTCCACGTCTAAAAATATAGCAAAATATGACGTTTTATAATCTTTATAAAATGTAATTAAAACAAAATATTTTATATTGAATTTAAAACGTACTTGATCAGGCTTTGAAAAATGTGTTTTTGTACCCTCAAAGGAGGTGCTGTTATAAATTGTTAGTTGACATCCCTGTCGAACCGTTATGGCAGCAATTTTATCTGAAAAGGACTCAAAAAAATCCTTTTCGGACCGTTTGTTTAAGTCAGTGTAGTAACGGTTGCACACATCACAACCTTCTCCAAAATAAGCCCTTGCACAGCTCCTTTTCCTCATATAAATGTCGGAACATGAACATACCTATGAAAATTTTGAATTACTTTATTAGATTCAAATATCACACACAAATTTCTCTGGTTTCAATCTCTTGAATAACAAGAAAGGATCATGAATAAATTTACCTTAGGACAAGTGCAATTTGCGGACAGAAAATTATCAAACCCATCAGGAAGTTTATTTAAGCTACTTTGAAACTTTTGACAATCTCCATTAAAATGACTCTCATTACATGCAGTAAATAAACAACCCTTCTCCACGCTGAATGACAAGGTTGTATTCCACACATCAGAGGAAGAAATATACTCCTCTTTGAAATTTGTCACCTGGGAGCCGTCTAAAAGACTAAAATTATAACCTTTTAAATCGTGCCCTTTGTATAGTACGGCACAAGATTTTGATATTTCTGCATTAGCATTATTAATTTCTCCGGTAGCGAAAACTATGACACTTATGAATGTTACATAGAATAGTGAAGTGCCTTCTGCCATATTTTTAGAAATGTTTTAGGCTTTCGAAAGTTCAGACTTCGTTGATTCGAGGTTAATTAGTATTTTAAAATTATTTCTTTGCAAATAGAGTAGAAGTTGCAAGAAATTACAGTTCTGTAATTATGTGCTATATCTTAATTAGTTCACCAATTCACCACTAACAATTACTGACGAAAGTAAAAGAGGATATACTCTCCTGGCTTTGAATGAAGATGCTTTATATATAGCTGATGAATTCATGCGACAACGTTTTCGATTTTTGGTTGTCTTTATATGGAAAAAACCAAGATGATTCAGAAAAGTGATTCTGATTACGGGCTAAAAAGGCTTGGCTGAATGATATTTGATCCTAATTTTACTGAAACGAGTCGCTGAATTTGTTTGCATGAAAAGTTAATTTATATGCTACTCATCTTAAGTTATTAGCGCATTGGTTTATGCATTATTCTTGCAATCTAAGTAATAAAATAAATCAATACCGAGTCTTCTGGGCATCGTTAGATTTAATTAGTATCCTAATGCAACAAGGTCAACAAATCTGGAAGAATATGAACACAGTACCATTCAATAAATGATAAATTTAATGAATAGAATTACTAAATTCTCAATATAATAAACTTTGTTATGCAATTAGCATCCAATTGCGCAGTAAAAGTTTTAGTTACGTATATTTTTATAATACTTGTTCTCATCTTGCATATATGTAGGCCATTAAAATTTTAAAATATAGCCCACTGATGGATGTACCAATTTCCACGTGAACTATGCCCTTATGTTTAAGATAAGAAATTTAGCCCTCGTCTATATCGGAGGGGAATCGCTATTCATTAACAGAAGCTGTTTTCACTCTTTGCATTTCAAACCCATAAAATCCAATTTTGATGAGGTTTTTATTTGCAAGCTTGAATAGTCATATATATCTTTGTTAGCACAGCACACAGCACATAATGACAACATACATAATGAATGTCTTCAGAATCTCTCAACACAGTTTAGTAAAGAGAGAAAGCAAAGCAACAAGTCCATCAACTTAAAAATGGACGACGGAACATGGAGAGGAAGTTATGAAAGAAGCAGTTATTTCTGTTTTTTAATTATTTTACTCTTGTTAAATCTCATAGGTAATGTTTTGATCTTTTTGTATTTAATGCGAGAAAATATTATAATAAAACAAGATTGAAAGTTATTATTTTCAGTTTTTGGCCACAATGTCAATGCTGATCAACCGATGAATGCATCATTAATCGTTCTCGGGCGAAGTGGATCTGGAATTTCATCAACGGTGAGATACATTTATTACAATTTTGTAACCTTAAACGATCTCTATTTGAAATTATCTCTTATTGATATAAAGAAGGCTTGGAATAGCTCATTGGGATTATTAGAACTTGTGAGTGTAGTTTAAAAACGTCCTTGTATTGATCCATTGAATTCAGGTGAAGCAGCTAATTGGACCAATTAAAACCTTAATTCGACCTGAAGATCTTTCGAACAAGCAACTTGAAGAATTCCGCATTCCATTACAGAGTGGAGGATTTTTGAAAATTGTCGATGTTGATGGTCTAGTTGACGGAAAGGCTTTGCAAGACGACAATCGAGTTCTTTTATCATTGAAATCTTACATCCAAGATCCTTTGGAAGGACTCAATAATCACTACCCCAATTTCTTTCTAATCATTTCTACATTTGACGATAGCAGATTTTATGGGCCGCATTCCGTATTCATTCAAACTTTAAAGCGGGTAGAAATGCTTCATAAAGATTTGAAAGGAAACACAACGTCTAATACTGCTCTCCTCCTCACAAAACTTTTGACCGCAACCAAAGTAGTGGCAAGAAGTCCTAAGAATAAGATTCAACTATTTCGGCAAGCAATAAGCAATTTTACGTCTTTCCCAGCCGATCATGTTGAAATTTTAGTCGGGGAAAATCTTCCTGAAGAGTATGAATTGAAGATTGAGAACGGTTATGCAAAACTACCTAACAAGGAGTTTTACCCAAAAAATGTATTTGATAAGCTAATTGAGGTAGCAGATAGACTAGGAGATAGAGTAGGGGCTGATTCTATAATTGAGTTTATGAATACTGGTAGGTCTGAATCAGGAGAAATTTATTCTAAATTTTACCCACAAGATAAAACCAAAGTAGACAACCAGTCGGGCTTTTCTAATCAAATCCATGAATCAGCCACAGGCATTAAAAAAACAGAAATAGCATCTGCATTACAAGACGCATATAAGAACTTAAATTCTTCTGACTCTCTATCAATGACAGAGCTTCAAGTTTTCTTGCAAGTGAATAATTTTCAAAATCGTAGTCAACTTCCCACTACTTCAAATGAAAAAGTAAGGCTTTTTCAAAAACTTGGGACAAGTATTCCTAAACTGAATCTTTTGAAAGAAGCATTTGACTTAGAAGTACCCGAGTATATTCATCCACTCGTGGTAGGTCATGGATTTGACGTAATCAAAGATGAAAGTTTAACAACAAGTCCTTTCAATCTTACTTTATTGAAGCCAAGCTCAATAGGATACATGATACCAGATATTTTAAATTGCTCAAAACTTGAAAATGCAATGCAAGTTGATTATACTTTTTATTCGGAAGACTTTTCGAACTATACTCAGGTGAGATTCCAATCATTGCAGTTTAAAAACAAAAGCACGTTCATAGCTAATGGTAGTTTTGAAGGGGTACTTAAATTAGGGTTTAATATGAAGCCGATACAATCTGACTATATTTCCCTGTCGGCAACGAGAGAAATAAGAGTGATTAAGTGTGAACTTAATAATCAGATTAAACTCGATTTCAATGAAGAGTTTATTAAAAGGATGACTGAGCTAAAGTCATTCGATGAAAGCAATAGAGATTCTGTTGCGGACTGGAAAGGATTTTTTGATGTATATGGTACACATATTGTTACTTTGGGCTTTGGCGGAGGACGTATTCAGGGTTTACTTGGGGGTCAAAGTTTGCCAGAGATCATCAATTCTACTGATAAAATACACAAGAGTCTAAAAGAATTAGTTAATTTTGGAGAATTTTCAAATACAGACTCTGCAACATACAGTTTTTTTGGAGGATATAGAGATCCTAAGTTGAAAGATATTCTCAAATTAGATTCTAATAGTAGCCAGGCATTGCTTAAAAATTGGCAAGACAGTTTAATATATGATCCTACAATGCTTCAATATGACTTACATTTGATTCAGATTAGCGATCTTGTAAAACGTCTTAACTACACTTTAGCAGAAGAGATTGAAAGAAATACGCAACTAATTTTATCTGGAAATTTGAAATACGAAAGGAAAAGCCGACGGAATAATGCTCATATACCAGTTTTAATTGACGATTTTGTAATGCCAACAACATCAACTTCTCTTAGTATAAGTAGTAATACTGACGAAATACAAGGAACAACACGAAGGCCACAGGATATGACCCAAATGCAAACTTCGTATACAACTAATAAGAGCATCATAAACCCTAATCACGCGCAAATAATATCTGAAAATGTTTCGATTCCATCCCAAACCAATGCTACTTTTATCCATTCGGCATACCCCCAGACCTTGTTAAACAAGTTCAATAACAGCAAACAATACCCCATAGGCTTCGGGTATCATGCCTTGAAAGATGTCTTTCTACAAAAAAGTCCATTTCAAATGGAAATGTATGAGATTGACACAGATCATGCAGCTACAGCAGGCTTACCTTGCGCTTTCAAATATTTCGAAGAATTTGACACAAGAGAGGATTATGTCAGAGCCCGAATCAATACACTATTCCCACCTAGTTTTACAGACGGTTTCAACGTGTCTGTTTTCGAGGGACGCATTCCCCCTTGGGTGTTTATAAAAAATAATTTGGTAATGAAGCAATTTTGGACAGGTGATAGCCGATTTTTTAAACAGATTCGTAAACCAAAACCGAGATCTTCAACAAACGGTCTGCTTACGCTTACTGAACATTTTAGAAGATATGCGGAATCTTTGCCAGATTTAGTAGCAACATCTGATTGTAACATTAAAATAGAATGGAAAATTTTTTTTGATACTTATGGTACTCATTACGTAACATCGGCTTTCGCTGGATATTCGTTCCTAAAGAATTTCACCTCATCTAACGGTTGTACATCGCCAAAAGAATGTAATACGTGCGTAAAATATGGATATCTAAGTCAAAAAGATTCAACGAATGGGTATAATTTAGAGCGTGGGATAGAATTTGAAAAACTAAGCATGGTATTTATATCTGAAAATTATAACTTCCCTCTGATACGTAAAATAAATGAAGCATATCATCATTTGTTGTCTGGCAAACTAAATTTTTACTGTGAGGTTTCTAGCAAAGCTGACCCCTGCTGTGAAATATTAAATGAAATGCAATGAAAGTTATAAATGTAATAAACGTTAGAAGAGAATTATACATACTTTGATAATAAATAATAAATACAAGTCCGAAATAATAAATGAATTATTCCATGACCGATTCCATGACCATTCAATTCCGAAATATCTTATTGCATGACCAGAGTCAAGACTAGAGTATTATTGGTATGCAGAGATAGCCAAAATACTTTTGTTCAAAATACAAAATACAATTACAAAATACATTTCAAACCCTCAAAATACTTTTGTATTTCATTACATTGAACGATTTCTAAAGTTCAAAATACAAAATACAAAATACAAATACTTTGAATTCCTCCAAAATACAAAATACAAAATACTGTATTTAAAATACAATTACACATGCAAAATACATTTTGAACAGAGCGAAAAAATGATGTGATTAAAATTGGACGACAAGTTTGCTTATCTTGATAAGCGTAAAAACTTAAATATTATCTTCTGTTAACCGCACTCTATTACAGGACCGTATCCAGAAAAAATTTCGGAGGGAGCTTTTTCTATCCCCTCAATATATTAAGGGGAGGGTTTCACAACACCCTTGCCTATCCCTCCAATGTTGATTTTTAGATTTCGGGGGGGGGGGGGTATGATTTGACCGTTAAAACCCTAATTCAGATACGGCCCTGCTCTATTAGGGTTTACAAACGTTCCAGTCAGTTAAACAAGTGAGTTTGCTAGGATGTATGAGAAAAAAACGAAAACTAAACTCGACTTTTTTTTTGCACTAAGTTTCCGAAACATTGAGTATCTACTTTTGTGAAAAACTTTTCCCGGAAAAATTGAAAATGTATTTTCAAATGTATTTTCAAAATACATTATGGCCGTGTGCTAAATACAGTCCGAAAATGGCTAAAATACAATTACAATTACAAAATCCATTTCATGTCCAAAATACAATTACAAAATCCATTTCATGTCCAAAATACAATTACAAAATACAATTACTCTTTAAAGTTGATAAATTTAAATACAAAATACGTATTTTGTATTTTCATTACAATTGTATTTTAAAATACAGTAGTTTGGCTATCTCTGTTGGTATGATTAGAAGGGGAATATTCAGACATATTAAGAATTTAGCATTTCTATTAAATTGGTAATTTTTTTATTTAGTCACAGGAATTTACAATTTAATGACGGTTCTTAGGTGAGGTCAAACTTAAAGCAAGTTAAAAATGTTGCTATAAAGGTGAAGCGTCAGTGTGTACTTTTAAAGCAGACTCATATCAATAAATCTCAACCGTTTTGGCCGATTTCCATGAAATTTTTAATGAAGTAATCGTATGAGTACTCACCACAAGCGGAGTGTCTCTTGTTTAAGAATTAATTAAAGTTTGGCTCCTAAATTTTCCACGGAAGTCTAAACATCAGTAGAAAAGTAGTGAGCATTCTTTCTTCTATAAGCAAGTAAGCCTAAATAAATGTGTTGTGGATTACTTTAAGCTTTTCCATCCTCTTATCTTAATGATTGTATTATTGTTCCTTACATATTTCAGTTTTAGCCCGAGCCTAGGGCTTATGAGCCCGGTATGTCTGTCCGTCTGTCTGACGATAACTCAAGACTGCATGAACC
>JAQGBU010001815.1:0-11393 GCA_034698605.1 Isotoma decorata | reverse complement strand
ATTAATCATGTTACGTTGTTTTAAAATTCTATATTGCTTTAGTCAATAAATCCCAGACCTACTTGGTTATATTGTGCTTAAGTAGCATTATGATTTTGATTTGTATCCGTAAAACGTAATATTCCAATCATGGCAATCAAAACCTAGCATACAACGATCACATTGTGTCTGCGTACAATTTTGGCAAAAAGTAAGCGTGAAACCAAAATCTTTATAGGAAAGCGAAATTCACCACAACAAGTACATGAAGTACAAGAGAAACTTGCTGACATATATAAAATATGTTTTATTTTTTATTAAGCAATTTTTGAAAGCTTGTTAGAGTTTTTAATTTTTCTTATTCTTGTTGGGGTTCTTGTTGCTTTTATAATTTTATTCGAACGTAAAATTTTTTTGGGCTACATTCAAGTTCCTATGGGGTCTGTGAAAGCACTCCTTATTTTAACAGTAACAATTATTTATTGTAAAAATGTTTTCTATTTGATGTGACAAAGTCAACACTTCGTAATAAAACGGGGGAATTCTTTGTACTTTTCATGTAGTCATGTAAAAGTTCAATATTGAAGCTATAGATTCTCTCAAAATTACATCTTGTTGCGGCCACGTTTAGAAGAGTAGCCTGATCTATCTAAGTAATTACAACATACGTTTCATGGGGGAAAAACAAATGATCCAATTATACCTGATTGGAATTATTCTGTAGATCATGATTTTCATAATCTGCAATATTTACATGATCTTGATAAATGCTTGGATGGCATAATTTTCTTGTAGTAATTTTCTGGTTCTGAGCACCGTAAAACTTGAATTAGATTCGCACCCGGAATAGGAATATAACGCAAATATTATACGTGTAAAAGTATTAATAATTAGGTAAAAAATAAATTAGTAAATCCAGCATTTTCGGTTTTAGTTTCCAGTAGCTTATGTCGTTCTTATAATGTTAATATGTACGGAGCAACAACAGGCTGAAACCTCGTGTCTGCACGTCTGTCTGCGGAGAAGTCACAGGCCTTGAGTAGTGGTCCTACCTAGGTAATGGAATTCGCTCACGCTTCACTTCAGAGTTTTCTCATACCCAGTTCAATTGGTATCATTGCAGTAGTATCTGGGTCATTCCACACGCAGAGTAGTTTGTTCCTAAGTCAATCGCAAAATTGCAAGCAACGAGATTAGGTATATCTAACTGCTACCAGCGCAGCGTACCCATACTCTCACAATAATCTTTACGGTGGTTGAAGCATTCTTATTGAACAAAATTAATTTGTAACCGACTAGATTTCTGAATGTTTGCCCATCGAAACAATCTGATTTATTTCCTTTCGCAAGTTATTGATTAACAATCAAAATCGTCCATGAATAAACATTTCGTATAAATAGGAAAAACGAATGAAATTCGAATAATTTAGGTATTTGAAATTAATGTCATACTTAATTTACAGGATTCCACACATTAGAAAAAGTATTGTTTGAATATAATGGAAAAATATTATAAATAAATAAATATTATGCATGTTTGTGCATATTAATAATAAGAATAACCCGTTCAGTAAATTTTAACTTTAACAGTTACGCCAATGAGCATGGAAGAAAGTCTGATAGAAGACTGATAAATTGAATTTCTTTCTGTCGACACATATAATCAGATCAAATACTAAATAAGTGACTGAAAAGACTGATAACGATAAGTTACCTACTTGCTTCATTCACAATAGAAAGATAATCACTGATAGTAAAGTTCAACATAGGTAATAATTTCTACAGACATAAATATTATTGCTTTTTCGTTGGTATGCGCTCACTTAAACTTTATCATAGTCACTTGTAAAATCACAGATTAAGTCCATTTAACAGCTATCTGACCAATGTGCTGCTTAGTTGTCTAATAAATACATTCCATGCTAGTCATCATTACCAAGCTATTTTCAACATAACTTCTAAGACTATTATATTAACGTACAGTCGTGCGATATGACATGCAAGCATATATTTCGAATTTCAGCCGTCTGCATTATCTTTATCTCCGGTTTGCGATATATGATCAAAATTTTGGTCACTATTAATAGGTTCATTCGTTTCTGATACCGTCTCATCATTTTTAAGGTTATAATTATCATCTTTTAAACTCTCAGGAACTAGTGACGTAGTAGTCTCTGCTATGGCTGACTCCTGCTTTAATACTTCAGCACTGTCAGCAGCGTATTTTCCTCCGCTATAAGACCCTATGTGAAACTTTAAAGCTTCTAAGTCGGATTCCGCCTGTGAAAAAGCACAAAAATTTTCAGTCAGCTTATTCGGCTAAAATTTTATGAAAAACGAAATGGAAGGGCGACAGAGGGGTTTAATAAAACGAAAATTATGAGAAATAAATTGATAAATACCTGATGAAGAATTTTGAGTGCTGACATTAATATTTCATGCCATTTTTGTAATTCTATCCTATGTAACGCTTCCTGTTTTTGAAGCAGTAAAAGCCAATCTTGATGATTTTGGGGCAATTCCCTACATGACAAAACAACCATTTTATGAGTACAATCCGACAATATCTTATATAATAATAGGCTTCAACGAATACGTATAACATTATAATGATGCATGCACACTGACCCTGGAAATGAAAAGGCTTGCGGTGGAAACATAAGGGGTGTAGTAGTGGATGTTTCCAGTCGAGTTAGTTTGAAATACAAAAACCCATTAAGTAATAGCAAACACGCTAAGACGCTTAGAACTATTTTTAGAACAAAGGATCCTTCTGCAACCGTCTGAGAACCTTCATGACTGTGACTAATAGTAGACGCAGGCACACCCATATTTGTGCTTGGAATGCTTCCTGCAAAAAAGATTGAATCGATTTAGTACCAAAAACCTTATGTTCACATTCATTTACAAAATTAAATTTCGTACCATAGCAGATGAAATTACCGTTTCGCAAACTGTTTCGAGCAACAAGTGGAGGGATACCCACTGGAACGTCGGGAGCCTTGCCCTTTTTCCTAGGAGGGCGGCGTCTAGGAACAGTTCCTCCGACGTGCTTAGGGGATGGCATTGGAGATGCTCCTAAACTCATTTTTGTACACTCCTCCTTAAGAGCTCTTTCTAAATGCGCGTAAAACTCTTCGATTCCAGCCCAACAGTTTTTTTCAATTATTGCTGGAGTACACAAAGGTGTGATAAAATGTTATTTCATTATTACGTATTAAATTTCAATAACATTTGCCCATTAAAACTTACATTTAGTTATTCCCCAAACAGATTTCTTGTATTTGACTTGATTTACAACTATTAATTTCGATTCATTGGCAGAGACACGTGAAAGGCAATAGTGCACGGTCACATAAAAAGTGTCCGCGTAAGGGATTCCAGCATTAACTGACTCAGAATCAATAGCATAGAAAAGTCCAGGCTTACTGACCGGAAGCATCACCTACAGAACATTTAACATTTTAAGTTCATAGAAATCTTTTGTTTTTAGTTGATGCTCAAAATTAATTAATATTCATTTTATTTGTTTCATGAGCAGATAAAGGAATTTGGAAATACCTGCGTTTCAGTAACTTGTGAATGCTTAGGGCCCATAACAGCACTAAGAGAAACTGTCATTGAAACCTGCCTAGTCTTTTTATTTCCATCTGGACCAATCTCCCACGGGGACTGGTTGATATCTAGAGAAAAACTCAAGATTAATGAATCAATTGAATACTAATTTTTATAAAAAAAAATAAATAAAAATATCCTTACCAAATGTTTTTCTGGCAGTATGTAAATCCAAGTAGAATTTTGAATTGGTGAAAAGCATAGTAAAAAGCTGGTCAATGTTACACGGAAATACTGCATTCAATGTTTCTTTTCCTTCTGAATGAAGCACTGGGCACACGGGAATCTCAAATACTTCCGGCTCTTCTTCAACAGAAAGAATTCCCTGAGAAGGTTGAAAATCATCTTCGGAATCACTGGAGTCACTAAGGTCTGATGGCACCAAGGTAATAGCAGCAACGGTTTCAAGACTTTGAAGATCATTACTTTGTTTTCCTAATACTTTCGAAGTTACGATCGTAGACCCAAGATTTCCTCCCACAGCCAATGCTGGTCCAATGTCACTTGCGCAAACCTAATAAAATAAGAAACTTTAATTATTTTTTACATTTAAACTTATTTTTCTAAGCGTCTATCACTGTATAAAACACACCATTTCAAACTTCGTTTCTACATTAGAAAACGAATTTGGCAGTAAAATAGATTTCTATTTAATATTCAACACAGTCAATAGAAACAATCAATGAATGACAAACGCCTGGTTTAGCTTGAATCTTTCCATCTAGAAACAATAGAAAACTAATCAGTCTAACGAAAGATTCTACTTTTCTGAAGTTGGCACTCAAAAGAAATATTGTTTACCATCGTGTATCGTCAGATTAACGCATTTCTGAATTCGCTTAATTTTAGAGACTATGAAAATTCATGGCCACACACAGATATGAAGCAATGCTAGACAATAACTGAGGGTCTGTCTCTTAGTTTTAATTAATTTAAATATTGAATTCCTAAAAGATATGATATGGATATGATATGCATACTTAACAAACATTAACTAACTTCCTGAATACAACTGCAGGATGCTATTTACTTACCTGATAGAAAATACAAGGAAGTCATGAGCATTATGAGCAATGCCATTCACTTTTCAATACCAACCGGTTTACGCACAATAATAATTTTTTCATAACCTCAAAATGCTCAATTGGCTTCAACAAAGTCGGTGCTTTAAAATTGTTGATTGCCATATCCAGCCACATCAAATTAAATCAGATAAAAGCAGCGTAAAAAAATAATCATCTCCAGGGCTTATAATTATAATAAAAAAAAATTATACTTTTCAAAATTAACTTAATTTTGTAAAGTTACCTCACTACTTTAGTTCAAAATTGACTCAATTCATAGCCTATCCTAATGCAATTTACTGTGTGGACACGTTCAATGAATTAAACCACTAATCTTATTCCCAGTCATGCCTTGCCTACCTGTGTTGCATATAATAAGTGTAGTCAATTAATTAATTGCCCCCACACATCGTTTAGTTCATTTAAAAATATCTATTGTAACGTAAAAAAGTAGATATATATATAACAACTAAATCGACTTGAACGATTTATTTATACCAACTAAAGATAAGCTTATGTAAATACTTAATTGTTATTTTGAAATTATTTTGAACTAGCAAATCCCGACCTTATTGACTACCGAATCCTTATCTTTTTTATCCTTCAACAAAAAACTTTTCTTCTTTTTCTTCTCGGTTTGTTTTATTGGTGGTGAATCCAGTTCGGGAGTCGTGCCCGTGCCCGAACTTCTCCTTTGTTTTTTGGACTCGACATCAGATTTTGAACCGTTTAATGAAGTAGAGTTTATTGAAGCAAGGCTTGGCAAATCAAGATTGCTTTTGGAAGTTCTAATGATATTATTTCGAAAACTATTTGCAACACCAAGGTTCAGCTTCAAATCCTTAGGCCTATGTAACTTAACGTCACTATCAAAATTATTTTCATCCTTGTAAGAACTTATCTCTTGTACAATGGAAATGTTGTTTCCACTAGCCGTAGACATGCCATTTTCTGAAACCATTGCTAAAGTTTCAAACGTGTGGCCTACTCCTGCATACGAAACACTACGGTTGAAACGCTCACTCGGACCACTATCGAATGCCACTGGAGCCGGCATTTTTCATTTGAAAATCACCTTCGTATACTTTTTGACTTTTTACGAATACAACCCAAGTAACTTCTTCGAACGCTGAAATAAAATACAACAACCGCAATGCCAACTGCAATACAATATAATTCACTGCTTCTGTGTCTGTTTGTGGTTGGTTTTGTTGACGATCTTTTTTACAAAACTAGAACAACAGTTAATTTTTCTGTAAAAAGTTATTTGGAGACACCACAGTTTGATACGTTAAACTATTAAACACAACGGGACTACGAGATGATACATATTGTAATCAATGTAAAAATACTAGCAATAACCAACTTGTTACATTTACGGCAGGGAATTTCAACCACAGCTAAGTTTGGGGTTAAGCGAAGAGGAAACCTAATCCGACAAATTCACTGATAAAAATTCATGGCCATGTCATAAGCCACCTCACATCTAATTGTAAGTAAAAGTACTTAGAATAAATTTTCTGTGGCGTGCTTAATTCTGCATTTTGCTTTTGATAATTGCACTCACACGCTCGTATTTTTTTCAATTATTCCCTCTGGAACCCTAACTAACTATAGGACCATCTCAGAGCGTAACTCGATTTATAGTTAATAGTTCAAAATATTTAGGTTCAAAATGTACCAGTTTATAGTTTATACAATAAATACTCCACGCAATATTTGGCCAGTTTTATTGGATTATACATGTCTATAGGTCCTCTGATGCAGAAAAAAAGGCTTATCCGTCACAAGCCAAAACAGAACTACTTATAATGCGTTTAAAAAGGTGCAGAAGGATTATGTCGATATCTATCGAGTTTTTAATGTCTTACTCTTAACGATGCCACTGATCATACAGATCACACATAACGCATTTTATCATGACGTAAAATGCAGACAGATATTGGAAATCAATATTTATTTACTTAAAATTATCTATATGTACTTTAAAGTTATTATCAATACCACTGACTAGTTATCATATATACTATACTATTACATCATTTACTTTTACTTCAATGAAGTGGACGGCTTTGGGACACGGGATTCAATAAAGCTAGCAGCTAATTTTAATACTACACTACTACTCCCTTTCAAAAAAGCAGCATGTGCTGTACAACCATCGACAATGACACACACAGTTTATTGACTATTAATTCGTATCTCGTATGCAATGCAAACCGGAAGGAAGACTGACAGTAATTGTTCCATTATGTCAACTCTATAATATAGCGTGCGGACAAATTATCAATTTTATTCGTTCACCGTTTGAATTCATCTATCAATTCTAACTTTTATGAACCTAATAAGCTTTATTGGTATCAATAATTTACGAATAAAAGACCCGACTGACCACTCACCTGCTGATCGATTACTATTGATTTGGAGTCGTCAAAGCGGCATACAGGCAATAAATTGGATACATCTGTAGTGTCTCCTATGATAGGTGAAGATTTACAACTAAGAATATCTTCAGTCTCGTCCTCACTTGTAATTATAAGTTCTTCGCCATAACAGGAATGAATGAGTCGCTGAATTTCTCTGGATGGCATGGACTAAATGAAAAGAAGTTAATTAATACTAGCTTCGCAGATATTTTTCAACTGAAAATAATTCACGTCACTACACGCTATTCAATTTAGAGTAAAACAAAACGTATCCATTCCAATGGCTTCACTAATTCTAGTACAACTCAAGAAGTCAAACGCAAAAAAATGCCAAGCAGTTTTCTATGCCGAATCGAACCAACGTAATGGCCCTTTCAATTTTAGTTTAGAATTAAATAATCAAAATCACACATTATCAGTTAGAGTTTACAAGCAAGCAAATATTACTTGTAAGTAATACCATATCAAGTTAACAACAGGCACTCATAATGTCATAATATCAAGCTGTAAATAACCCCTGTGAACCTTATTCGTCTGTCGATTCGGCGAATGAAAACTTGCATGGGCTTCTAGAATTTGATGTCTTGGTGAGCTTTGACGACAACTTACATCTTCTAACAATGCACTCTGCCATAGTTTAAAGAGCATCATGTAAGTTGAATCTCTAGTCACAAAACTCGTGAAGAAGTACTTATCTCCACCCTCGGTCATCACTTGAACTGCGTTGGGAATCACAAGCGCAGTTTTCTCTTTCGTGATTGAAGTAATTTCTTTAAGTTTAATTGAAGTCTGTGTCTCCCAGCCAAATATGTTTGCATGAAATGATAAAAATCCTTGAGAAACGTACATTCGTCCTTGCACTAATATTTCTTTTTGAAGCGCACATGAATAGTCTGAAATGTGAAATGAAATTTTAAGCAAATACGTATAATTTATCTAAAGGAGCTTCATAATTATAATACAATAGTTTTTTTTGTTCTTCATTTTTACTTTTTACACCAAAATGAGAAGTGTACGAAAAACAAATTGAGCGACTTACCAACTAGAAGACGCTCTTTTCCAGGAAGTTCTTTAAATAGCTTTTTAAAATCACCACTTCTGCTTTTATAAGAAGTACTAAAAATTTGCTGATACCACATTTTCTTTTTTGTTGGTTTAATTCTTACTCCAGGGGGTTTTGAGATTTTTACAATTTCCAGATCTTTCGATACGCTTCCGTAGCTATCTTTTGATGTGTTAGATTCTGTGCTGTGAGTTAAATCTCCAGTTAGTGTGCCTGAAGCATCCTCTAAAGTTTCCTGTTCCTCTTCTTTTTCCTGAGGAGTTTCTTCATTCTTCCCCTCATTAGCAGGCTTCTGCGGGTGATCATTAATTTCTTTAACTTCATTCAATACATCAGCTGAATGATCTTTGTCTTCTCCAAGGATAGCATTATTTTCAGTGTCATGACCTTGGTATAGGATACTTTCAACAGTTTCAGTATTCGGCGATTCTTTAAAGCTTGTAAGATTTTTGCGGTCCGATAAAAAATTGTTAACTTTTTCGGTGTTATTCTTCAACACAATATTATGTAGTGATGCACTTGGTGTATGATAACTATCCGGTGGCTGAGACTCGCTAAGGCTGTGTTCATTCATACTTGTCACACTGGTAGTATCATCATTGTTTTCTGCTTCACTTCCTTCTTTATTACTATCTAGACTGGCACTTCTAGCACCACTCCAGCTTTCAGACCTTCGAACAGTTTTTGCTGATGAGGCGGAAGTTGCAGTCGAGGAGCAGGTGGCAAACACAGGGTTTCCGATATCTTCCGGACTGGGGCTGTCACTACTGTTTTCTTGGCAAACCTTCTGTGATTTAAGATTTGAAGGAACTGGAATCTTTGGGGCAGATGAAGTATTACTTTGTGCAGAATAGGAAGAAGAAGAAGAACTGTTGTCGGCATAAACGCCATTGCTTCCATTAGTGTTGATTGAAGATGAATTAGAATTTGAATTCGAATCCGAATTACTAGCTGAGATTCTAGTGGTTTCATTAACACTACTGACACTACTGAGATCAGACGCTGACACAAATGTGTCATCCTTCGAAGATTTTCGCATGCTGCTTCTCGTTTGAGATCCAGAGGTTCCAGAACCAATTGTGGCGTTTGAAACCTCGGCGGATGTAGATTCCATCTCTTCGCCTTCACTCATCACTTGAATAGGAAAATCGGTATAGCTTAACGTAATATCTTACTCTTCTGCTGGCATAGAGTAAATTGACTTTTAGATGCACTTTGTTAAAACGGTTATGTTATAACAATATCAGGAAGGAAGTTCAGTTCAGGCTGCTTAGAAATCAATATCCAACAAGCGGAAGTTAGCTTTTAATTGCCAATTGAATCTTTTAAAAAAAATTATCAAAAGTGAATTAACATTCAATTATACCTCTATTATAGAATTAGTTGCAGGATTACACCCAGACTTCAATCCATATTAAATCCGATATGTCAACTCCGCTTAGTCCAATGAATTTGAGGAATATTTCCCGACGGCTTTTGGAAATTCACCGAGATGAATATATCTGGATAATTAGATAATAAAGAAATAATATTGTTAACGTAAGAAAGCCCTTCAGATCTCTTAATCGGCTGTTAGAAGTCAGCAGTAAACAAGTTGTAGAATAAAACTAAAATACAAATTATATTTGTTACCTTAGCTCAGACTTTTTTTTACAGTAAGTTGTATTGCTGATTGCCAATCATCTGCAATGTATTGTAGCTGACAAAAAAGTATAATAACAAGGATCCTTGAAAATTAGTTGTTAATGCGTGCACGCGTTGTATCTGTAAGTAGGAAATAAAGATTGCTGAGAGTTATTGTGCAAACGTCCTTGAACATAGGAGATGATTTAGGTAAGTTCTTAAGATTGATGATGTTGACTGAGATTTTTTTTACTGAATCAAAGAATCCATTGACAAGAATTAAAATTGACCGGATATAGGAAGTTCAAGTTCCTTCTTTTTCTTTGAGATGAGTGGTGGAATTGGGAAGTCGACTAGTGGACACTAATAATAAATACTGTAAAATTTTACTTCTTACATGAAGCTAAACAGGTTTTAGAAGTTGCTTGCATATTATCTGACACATCGGTTTCTGGTAATCTCAGCTGCTGGTTTGGCAGTTTGCAACTTCCCATGTATCGCACAGTACACAGTGCAGTACACAGTAGTATAGGGCAGAGTTAAGGTTAAGACATGTGAAATTGATGTTATTTGATGACTCGTGCATTAAGGATTTTCTTTCCAAGGTCAAGGTCCAAGATTATTCAAATGAAATCGATCCTGGATTACGCATTAAAGAACTCCAGATGCATCCGTCGTCAAATATCTGTAATTATAATTATTATAATCAGTTTTTATAAAATTATCCAGAATCTTGTATATTTCGATGAATTAACTGAGTTAGCTTCCTCCAAAAAGTCTAAACAAGTTGTAAATTATAAATATCAAATATATAAAGTATGAAATAACCCCGAAACCCCCATTGGCATTCACAAATATAGTACAGTAATGGTACTAATTGAACTGAATTTTAACAACTTTTGGCAATTACAACAACTGGAAAGGCCGATATCTACGTAAACACCTTTTAATTTTCACACAAGTATTGATTGCAGGTTTGAGGTTGCAGTTACACTGCGCTGGTGAGTGTGCATAGTAGTCTACAATCAGTAATAAGTCTGTATCTGTTTAGTGATTGCATGATGGTTGTCGCATGACGTTATGTCTAATGAAACGAAGAATATGGAGTACATAAGAACAATTTCAAATTTGCAAAATTGACAACGCAAAATAAATTTGCAATTGAAAATTGACTGATCTGTTGCATTACTGATTACGTGTAGTATGAAGATGAACGAAGATGCAGAGTGCTGACTGCACTACTACTGTCAACTGTGGTGACTGAATTTTTACAAATTACTGATTGACTTTATCTGGTTGTTTTTGGGTGTGCGTTTAACTACAAGTACAAAACAATTGTTCAATATATATAAAAATATAAAATATAATAAAATAAATACATGTAGTATTGCAAATTAAATTATGGTCCATTATTAAATTATTATGCTTCATTCATACTTACTTCTTTTTAGCTTACTCACTATCAAATATACTTCACAACTTCAACTGTTAACTCTGCTATACTGCTAGTGCTGACTGTAATTCAATGTGGAATTAAAATGTATAAATAACATCAAAGATTGCATTACCTTAATCTACACCTACACCTCAACCATGAATTACTACTAAGCTAACTATCTAAAA
>JAQGBU010001814.1:0-11393 GCA_034698605.1 Isotoma decorata | reverse complement strand
CCCCGTTTTGGAAAATTTAACATGTAAATCCCATAAGAGGAAAATTTCCATAGTTATTTTTAAACCCCCCCTTAAGATTTCATTTAAATTTGCTATTGGTAGCCCCCATGCCAAATTTCAGCTGTCTATGACCATTTTCAAAAAAGCGCGAAAATTACATGACCGGTTGGGGTTTTGGCCCACCCACGGACCAACTACTTGTGTCGCCTAGCCCATCTTCGAACTCGGTTCCTGATTTGGTGAAATACAGATGTAGTCAAAATTTCATCCAAATCCCCCATGCATGACAATGGGTGACCCATTCGCCCCACAGGTTTTTGAATGTGATGATAGAAAACTTGTATTTTGACATGGGATTTATAATTTACAACAGTTTATGAAATTTTAAGCCTCATGCAGTAAGACCTGACTCAAGCTGTCAAGCTTACTCAAGTTTTACACGGAAGTGTTTTTCCCCGCAATATCAGGCGAGAAATGGAAGAAACACGATCACATCGTGTTTTGTCTCTTCAAAACGGTAAAACCGTCGATATGTTTCGATAAGTCGATTAATAAAGGAAAAAATCCGAGTTAAGTATGATGTTTAGGGACCCCACGACATCACGAAACTTTTTTTAGTGATTGCTCTAGTTTAGGGTTAGTGCGCCCTAGCACTAATCCATTATTAATACGAAAGGTTAGTGACGCTCGTACTAAACTTAAAAGTTTAGTGTGAGGGGTCACTAATGTGTTAGTTACCATTAGTAATACGAAATTTGATAAGTTTAGGGTACCCTGACACTAAACTAACGATTAGTGTCCATTTATAATACGGGCCTAAATGCCCTATGAAATTCTGGTAAGTATCATTTGTAACCATATATAGGTTTGATTCGATTTGTAAAATCTCAAAAGGGGGGATTTTTGTTGATATGAAAAGTACCCTGGAGCAAGCATCAGCGGCTTAGTTATCGTCATCATCGTTATCAATATTCTCAAGTTATTCATGATGTGATGGCATTATTGCCTATTCATTTTTTTTGCCCTACTGATCCATTGTTTGTTAGCCTTCTTCGCATGAACCACCAGGCTTTAAACAGTGAACTACATTAGCCTCTGTTGAATCAGCGTTGATAGTCAACTTTTGAATGAATGATTTATTGTTTTTGTGGTTAAAAGAGTGGAAGTTTATCATATTTCAAAGTTGTACTAAAACGTGATACTAAAGCATTTTCGTTAGCTTTACTCGAAAATTGAATAACAATGAACTTAAAAAGCTACTGCTTAATCAAAGCTCTAGCGTATAGTACAAATAGAAATTGTATTGTGAAGTCTTGCATAAATCTCAGAAAAGCGAACAATACTGTACGCGTACCCGTAACTGGATTTTGTTAATAAGGTCTTATTCATATTCTAACGACCTTGCTTATGCCGGAGAGAATATGACATTCTTTTATTAATATTTTTTAAACGTTATAAAAATTTTACTTACTAGTAAAAAATAGTGAAATAGTCCAGATATTCGAAAACTTTTCTGTAACGCAACCAATTGTTATCAATTTCCGATTCGAAGTGATATTAATTATTTTCTGGTTTTCAGTGTTGCTAAGCCAGGAGCAGTTCAAATCATCTTTTTTATCTTCACAGTCAAAACGGCTTCGCTTCCGAAAAAGTGAACATCAACATTTAAAATTTCAAATATTCTCAATTTTTATCGTTCATATACATGGTTTGAAAACTACTGGATATGAAATTCTAACTACTTGTCTAAGCTTCGGTGACTTAGATGGTTTTGTTTTTAAAAAATACACATGGCAATTTTACCCACATCTCTAAAATAAGGCAACATTTTTCGTAAATCAGTAGTGGTGTTATTAAGCAACAAAGCTGGTTAGCTTAATCTTGTTACCTAAAGATTCTGACCACAGTATTTCCGATCATAGTATAAAATTAATTATGGTATATCTTTTCAATGAATTTACGACAGAACACTGGGGTTTATATTAGACGGGAATCATTGACACCGGTTATAAGCATTTTCAGAATTGATAAATTATCCAACCAAAAGGCTCACGTCTGTCTTCAAAACACATAAAACTATAGTAAGGTACACTTTAATATTGCATATTAATCTAATTTAAATTTGCAGTTTGAGAGTAATGATTAAGTTAGTTTACAGAAAAAATCAAATTAAATTTTTACATACGTATTATCAGAGTGTAAGTATCCAATTTCAACAGGACTAGTTTTGGAGGAGCAATTCAATAAAATGGAGTTGGTTGAAAATAGTGAAGTTGCATAAATGTTTTTATGTTCTTCGGCAGGTCCAAGGACTGCAATTTTTCTTGCATTACAAAATTATTCGCTATCGCTTCTGGTAGAAAATAACGTACCTAGAGGCCCTGAAGCTTTCATGAAATCCAGTTTTAAAGCTTCAACGTCAACACTGTCTTTTATTTCCTCTCCCAACAAGTTTATGTGTGTTGCAGTGCAGGTGAAATTTCCTTCAACTTCCTCGGAAAAAATGAATCCTTTTCTTGGATTATAATCAGCATTATTTGTAACGTTTTCCATCTTCCCCTAAGTGGTTGTTTAAATATATAAAGATTAATAATCATCCTATTTTTCAAATTTCACCCGTTGGTGTGACTAGGTATTTAAATCATTTTCAAACCAACATTTCATTGCAAACTATAAAAATACAAGCAATTTAGAAAACGTACTGATTATTTTCGATACTTTTATTGATTTTTTGAAAACCTAAAGAATTTAAATTTCGCCAAGTTATAAAAAAATGTAAGCTGGAAAGGAGGTACGTCAGGGTTATACTCAAATCAACGCACAGGGCCAATGCTAGTTGAATTTGCAATACTTTGCTAATTGCCAAAGCCACTATTATAATGATATATCCAACTTATCCAGTAAACGGAGGACTTAAACTAAAAACTAGGACATTTCACTCCTAAATTTATTGAAATGCTGGCCTTTGGTACTCCCAAAACCATGCGCCAGCAACTTCGCGTGTCGCGTAATGAAATAACGTTTGACGACCTGACGATCAGATGAAAATCTGGAACTCAAAAACTTAATGTTCAGGACATTTGACGTAAGAAAAACAATAAAAGTGAAATTAAGTGTTTCATACGTTAGCCAGTTGTTGATAAAGATGCACAGGAGCCAAGGGTTCGAAACTCACACACGGTACAACATTAGAACCTTGAACATAAACATGCTTCCCCGATTTTAAAAAAAATGTGTCGTCTAAAGCTTGAAGGAGAAAAATAAGAAAAACAAGGGTTAGCCCCCTGCATTAAATTCATCATAACGCTTTTGTTAAAACAAAATTTCAAGCTGAAACAACTGCCTATACTGGCAGTAGTTCATGATTCGAAAATCTTTAAAATATTAGTTAAAGTTAAATGTTCTTAAAGCAGAATTACAAGGTTGAAACAAGTCTAAAGTGGTTTCTTGGAAATGAGTTACGTCAACACTTTGGCAGGAAATTGTTGCAGCAGCACCATAATCATAAACACCTGAGGTGTTAAAAGCCAATTTCAATGTGTAAATTTCGTGTAGTTTACTTGGCTTGCTAACAACCACACGTTCCAGGTCATTCTGAAATCATTAGTAAAAATCAAAGTTACATCAGAACAGCAAATAAATACAATTAGATTCATAAGATCCTTTCTAGTGATTTGCGTCTAAAGTTATCAATCAGAAAGTGGCTAATCCCGGTTTTGGATGTGACCAATTGAGACAACTAAGGAATTCAGAATGTCACCAAAAAAAAGGAAAATGACGTGCATAAAAAATACAAAGTCTGAATTCGACTGAAAAGGAAAATGACCAAAGCCCCGTATTACGGTATCAATATCATTGGTTCTAATCCGAGAAACACTACTGGTGGAAGTAATATTTGCAGCATTCGAAATAATTTATGTTCTTATTCTTTCTAATTTAGCTTTTTGCTTATTTGCGTATTGTTGTTACATATTTTGCTATTTCGCCACAATTATTGCGCAGTGTTCTTCGTACGGCATCAAAAACTCACCCTCTTTAGAGACATTTTTCGTAATTGAAACTTTGTATGATTACTAATACTATTGAGGTTTATTAAGTTACTGTTTTCAGGTCTTAAATAAGTTTGCCGCAATTACTATTAATTTTGAAGTAATTGTCTATAATGGGATGAAGTTAAAGCCATTTTTTAGTCAACCTTTCAACCATTCTCTATTAAGTTTTTGGATTAAAGTCTAATTCAATTCTTTATACGGTCTAAATCGTACTTTTTATTATATATCATACTAAAACAAAACAAAGACACCCTAATCCCTTGCTTAGAAGACAACTTCGTGACCGGATATTAGATCCTCCACCTAAGATCCACTATATTATATTAGGTAGATTAGATTAGATTTCCACCTTACGATATGATTTGGGTTTGAATGGCAAAACTGTGTTAACGAAGTAGCAAGATCTGTTAGAAATATGAAATCTTACGAAAAGTCCAATTAGTTTCCACCTTATTGGATATGCAGCTGTGCATTGAAGATGTATGCCGTCTGGGTTTTTGAAAAGGACGGCCGTCTTATTGCGAATAAATGTATCGTAAAGTTCCGTATCAATTGTAACTTTTAAATTAGGGGCGACATGGGATGAAGAGCCCTTAGCTAGCTTGAATTGCAGGATACCACATAGCAATATTGAAATCAACGTTTGTTTTATTTCACTGATTTGAAACACAATCATTGTATTAGAATGATCTAAACCTCTCGGTTAACTTTAAAACGAGATCGCTTTCCAATTTTAGCCGATCAATTTTTCTGAAAGTATTATAATTAGAAATACCTCGAAAACACTGCGAAAGATATTATCATTAGCTTGCGGTTTAATTGCATATATTTGAACTGCATGAATCCAACTCTTCATCTAGGTGTAGTTCCTAGTGAAAAACGTCCTGTTAGGAAAAACTAGGATTTAAATTTGATACTCTCTCCATTGATAATGATAATCCTTTCTGCAGAGCTCTCTCTCTCTCCTAACTATTACAGAAAGAAATAGTTTTTTTCAAGATATCGTGTGTGAGAAAAATTCTAAAGGAAACCAAAGGAAACGGTTCTTACAAAGGAATTCAACTTCGTAAGAACCGTTTCCTTTGGTTTGTAATTAAAAACCGATTTACTAATTAAATGATTACAAATTCAGTATGTAAGTCGTTTATTTGGGTTCTTTTTAAAACCAATTTGTAGTTGTGGCTTTCCGCATTTAGTTTTGGTGCATATTATCATCCACAATAAATTACAATGAAAAGAACTAGCTCGAAATTAGATTTTGTATACTTCTTGACATGAAGCTGCCAAAGTTGGGTGGAAATTATGTCGTTGGGTGGAAATCAGTAAGGAAGATTCCTATCTGTAAACTTTCAGACAATAAAGCCATTATTATTATTATTAAAGTAACATGTGTTGGGTTTACCCTCCAATGCAGGGGCGTCGGAACCTATAGAACACGCAGGACATTGTCCTCCCAAAAATTTTGCTGGGAGGACATCCTATACAAATATCCTCACTAGAATTTAGGACTACACACTAGATCATATAAAATACGATAAATAAAGCGAGTCAGATCCTATCTGGCTCCTTTATTATTTATCGTATATGACCAGGGTTTCGCTTTGGACGTCCAAAACATTTTTGTCCAGACCACTGTCCAGAAGCGTCAAAAAGCGTCTGAAACGGTCAAAACGGCCAAAATGGACGAAGTGCCATTGGGGCAATCTGAATACATGAATGCATGCATTTCATTGGAGCAGATAACTAGAGCGCGTTTTTGCCCAAAAATTTGAAGACATAAAAAGCTTTAATGTTTTCAGTGTTTACATTTGCAGTAATAATACCTTATAATTAGATAATGCGACTTTGAATAATTAAATACAATCTAAAATGTCACACCGGCCTTCTGAGTGCATTAAATTCTCTTCTGTTGCAGCCGTCCTAGTCTCTTATCTGTCGCCTTTAAAGACAACTGCTCCCGTGTCAATGTCATATTGTTCCTGTGTCAGTTGTGAGTGCAAATCTTGACCGTGTAACATCTGCTACTGACTCCTAATCAATCAAGTGAAACCAATTGCTAAATTGATCGAATGTAAAAGTTGAACATGCATTTGGGTAAAATATCAACAGCATCCGGTCGTCTTGATTTGAATACCGAAGATGGAATTCGGATTTCCTTTCTGCTCATGTGTCAGATGTTTATGTTAAATCATGATTTATGATTCTGTTTTTTCCTCCAAATACCCCAAAATAAATCCTTTATTTGTTTAAAAAGTCGGTTTTCAATTTATTTACATTTTTTTAAACTTCAGCACATTAAAAAAGATAACCACTTTGAAAACATCTGTACGCTGCTTAGCTGGGTTTTGTTCCTGAGCACAATTCATTCAAATGCATATCTTTTGTAATTTATAGAGATTCATAATAAAAACTGCATCTATTACCGAACTGATATCTACCTTGTAAAAATGCAATACGAGTATTTTAAGAGTTAAGGGCTGCATCACAAGAAACCCATCCTTATCTTGACCCGTTTCCAGTACAAACGTAAATTAAAGGGCAAAAGTATTCTTATCCCCTGGAGCCTAACCAATTGCGCTGTGGTAGCTGTATAATACTTTCTTCATGACCAAAGAAGTGCCCAAAGGATCAACTAAACTGTGCCTGATTTCTTTCAGTTCTACTCCTAAATCACGATGCCAAGGTTCCGTTATTCTTAAATAGCTGGGGGTGGTGACGAAAGTACCACTTGATTATTTCACTTTTTCCTACAATAAATAAGCCATAATATAATATTCGGGACAAGAAAACCTCATTAATCAAATAATAGTAAAACTACCGAATAGAAGATTTTTTTAAATAATTGGCGACAGTATCAGTGTGGCTGAATTTCTTACGGGTCGCTAGGTCAGAATCAAAGGCTAGGACGAACGTAGAATACACATCTCACCATTACACAAGTTGATTATCATCAACGGAACAGCCACATCTGACACAGGAACAGCTGCGGCTGACACAGGAACATATGAGGCTGACATTGGGGTAGAAAATGTTGTTTTAGGACACGCGAAAGGACCAGTTGGCTAGTACTTCGCTTATTCCTTTTCGCTGATCCTTTTCAGATTTTTAACCATATTCGTATATGAGAGAGAAGTAGGATCCGGAAGACCGAAAAGTCTTTAAACTATCAATACAATTTCAATTCTCACAGTCCGAGGATATAACATCGACTTTTGTCTTATTTTGACTGATGACAAAGCTTTCGTTGGATTTTCCGCTTCTCTTTTTAGCAAAGGAGCAGTATTTTGTGACACTGTTAAATTTTGACCATTTTGTCCGTTTTGGACACACTCTGAGTAAAACTCTGAGGTCAAAAAGTGGACAAAGGGCACTTTCGGGCACTGTTTTGACCAGGGTGGTTTAAACCAAGCGAAACCCTGTATATGACACTAGATATTATGGCAGGGTTTTATTACATAGTTAATATGTAGTTGAGTACCAAAAAATGTTTCATGGTTTAGACTATAGTCGAAAATTTAGTTTAGAAGCCCTAGTAAAAATCCGTTGAGCATCGACAGGGCTTGTTGTAGTTACCCGACACCAGACAATTTTTAGCCTGAAGTTGCCCGCCACAAAAAACACAAAGTGCAAAAAGACTTTACACTTGAATCTTAGCCCATGTGTTGAGAGAGGAAAAACATTCATATTCCTATATACATAACCGAGTTCTAAGATAGGCAGGGCGGGTCAAGTGGTTGACCCGTGGGGGGACAAAAACCGCCACCGGTCATGCAAATTTAAGCAATTTTTTGAAAATCATCATAGACAGCTGAAATTTGGCATAGAGGTTACGAACAGCAACTTTACATGAAATCTGAAATCAACTTTAATTTTGCTGTGATTTAAATGACCCCACAGGGTGACCCCCACTGCTTTTTTGAAAGTAAATTTAGGAAGCTTAAATTTTGCATCGGGGTTGCGAATAGCAACGTTACAGAAAATCTGAAGCCAAACTTAATTTTGTTTGTAACAGGAATGCTTCCACAGGGTATTATGCAGTGTTATTGCACTCTTTGAACTTAGAAGTATCCGCAACATAAAGCGTTTTATTAAGTATCGTTAGATACTTTATGTGAACGTTCATGGGGTCCGTCTGTCCATCCGTATGTCTGTCCGTCTGTCTGTCCGTCTGTCCGTCCGTCTGTCTGTCCGTCCGTGTGTCCTAATGGCTAACTTTTGACAGGAATAATATTTTTTAATTGTGTTTTCACATTTGGATTCATAAGGTCAAACGGACGATAAAGTTTGTAAAATTGGGCAAATCGGTCACACCCCCTAATTTAAATCACAAAAAATTTGAAAAACATTTTATGAAATTGTGTTGCATAGTGCCCCAGTCTTTCTAGTGTAACAATTGTTCTAACGATACTTTCATACATCCATTTGTCATGGTTTATGTTAAAAATGCGTTTAGACCTGTGACCACTCAGCAGGTCAATTTAAATTTACAAAACATCTAATTTGTGTGATAAGGATTTCTGTTTCAAACGATGTATCATGTTATGTTATACATGCAACCGTTCTAACTTGCATTGCGGGACAGAGCGTGAGGAAAAAAAACTAGAGAATTAGTAATACGATATCCAGTATGGGTTGGAGTAAGCCCACGAGGGGTCCAAATTTGTCCTATACGTGTTTAAACTTTCTAAGAACGCTTCAGAACTCTTAATCATAGCCTTTAAAATGAAATGTCGATGAAATTCAACGTTTTACGAGAATTTTGGGCTCATTCGGTTAATTTTTTTAGTCGTTTTCAAACTTTTTTATTTCAAAAAGTTGCAAATACCCGCCTAAGTTTCTTATTGCATGTAATTATTTAGATAACGGACTATCTATTCCATATTTTTTCAGCGATGGGAACTTGCAACTTTTTTTGAAAAACGGTCTCAAAGAAGCTCCATATCCGGTATTTTGACCCCGACGTGACCTTCATGCAGTTTTTGCTCAAATTCCTTGAAACTCAGTACTTAAGCTAATTAAGCACCGGACTATCGTTTACAATTAACATCAAGGGTAGGCCTGTTATGGGGGGCCACCTACCCCCCTGGGGGGCAAGGGGTCAACATTTTTTATGTACCAAAACTAATAAATATATAAAAAAAGTTTTGTTTGCCGAAAAACTTTTATTTCTGCCAAAACGGTAATACCACCAAAACAGTGTGCATATCAATCACTATCACACGGTTCACACCCGTGCGTGTCTAATAGAAAAAAACAGGCTTGCTAAAGTTACCCGACAAGGTTACCCGACAGCACCCGACAAAAAATCGGCTAAAGTTACCCGACAATTTTTAGCCGGAAGTTGCCCTACACCGCCGCCCGACATTATTTCTTGCTGTTTTGTCACCTGTGCGTGAGAAGTTTAAGTAATTAAATAACGTCTAATGGAATCACTTTTCTGTATGTCTTGCCGCCGCATTAGCGCGTAAATTGTTCAATTAAAAGTAGGGGTACCGTGAGTAGCTGGAGTACTCAAAATTTTCGAGTACTCGACGAGTTTGGCCTACTACTCGATCGAGTACTTGATCGAGTACTCGAAAAGGATTTTATCGAGTACTCGATCGAGTTTTAATGTTTAAATGACAAAAACCACAAAAAGTTTTACTGTGAAATCAAAGCCTAAAAATTGACGGTAATTAATGTAAAAAATTTAGTTTTGAATGACTTATGTGTTAAGGGGGTGGTTCCAGTGGCGTAACAATAGCCCGAGGGCCCTGGTGCGAAAAGGACCCAAGGGCCCTTTTTGACACGAATCTTATGATCGCCCCTATAAGTTAGCTAGTTCCCAATTTTGACGAGGTATTTTTCATAAAATTTTATTTTTCTAACTGAAGGCAAAATACATTTTATGATGAACTAAAAACAGATAGAGTTATGAAATATGGTAAACGTCAACTTTTTGTGTAACTTCATTTGATGGAATTTAATCACGTTCACACCATATTCCACATCGTCTTTTCGGCGAATTCTAAAAATGTAAGCAATGCGTCATTTAGAATTTATTTTTTACTTATTTAAGACGTTTCAAGTTTTGGAATTGGTCAAAAACTGACGCTTGTAGACGGACTTGAAGTTTTCAAAAAAATGCAATGTTAATCATAGGCAAAAGTCCAACTTTCAAACCAAATCAGATTTTGAAAATATAAGAGATGTGTCATTTAAGGTTTTTTGAGAACGCTGGAGGTTGGTTTAGAACGCTAGAGGTTGATTGAGAACGCTGGAGGTTGGTTTAGAACGCTAGAGGTTAATTGAGAACGCTGGAGGTTGGTTTAGAACGCTAGAGGTTGATTGAGACGGTGGAGGTTGATTTAGAGCGCTGGAAGTTGAATTAGAACGCTGGAGGTTGATTTCTAACGCTGGAGGTTGATTTCTAACGCTGGATGTTGATTAATAACGTTGAAAAATGATTTAGAACGCTGCGCCGGAAGGAAACTTCAATAAAAGAAAAACTAAAAAACCAGAAAAACGTGTAAAAAATGATTTCTAAATGATACACATTTCAAAACTAGAAACGTCTAAAAACAGTAACCAATAAACTTTAAATGACACATCTCTTATATTTTCGAAATCTGCTTTCAATAAGAAGTTGGACTTTTGCCTTTGATTAACATGGCATTTTTTTGAACATTTCAAGTCCATCTACAAGAGTCAGTTTCTGGCCAATTTCAAAACTTGAAACGTCTAAAACAGTAAAAAATAAACTCTAAATGACACATCTCTTAGATTTTCAAAATTTGCTTTCAATAAAAAGTTTGACTTTTGCCTTTGATTATGTAGAGGGTTTTAATGTTTAGTCACTTCCCTGAACTTTTGAAGATTAATACTAATTAATAATGAGGCTGTGGTGATGGAGGTGTGGAGGATGGTAACTAACTATCCGTTCGAATCTATGTGGGTATGGCTAGTTAAGGGCCCACTACACTTGTAACTCAACTCTGTATGAGGCGATGGATCTATTGTAATTGGCACGGATGGATGGAAGGAAAATAATAGTGTCAAGGTTCACAACTGGTGCAATGTTGGTTATAGCGCTCTAGCAAGTAAAGTGAGGAATTCGGGTAGTGATCAATGCTGCTGATTGAATTGGGACTTATTATTCACAGTCACGGTTATCTACAAGCCTGGGGTTCGTAATGAGGTTCAATAATAATAATTCACACATCGGATTATTCGTACACAATTTATGTAAGAGATGTGAATGGAGAGGCACTTTAACAACAATGTTTGTAAGTCTACAAAGAATAAGTAATGCACTACTAACTACCGTAAATCCCGGATTAGAACCCCCCCTAAATAACTCCC
>JAQGBU010001813.1:0-11393 GCA_034698605.1 Isotoma decorata | reverse complement strand
TTGTTTTAATAAAGGTAAATCTGGGTGTTTTAATTATGTCCAAACCTGGAGCTTAATGTTTCTGAATCAATATGTGAAAATTTCTTATTGCGCTTTTCCCTTTGTTACAACCGCATTCATGCGGGTGATGGGAAGGCTAGTAACAGTTATTTAGTGGTCATCACTATTCATTGTATTCATTTGAGACTGCGACTTTGTAGTTGTTACCGCGATGTCTCTCCTTGTTTTGTTGCAGTCTTGAACCTTTTTGGTGCCATAATGGACAGAAAAGTGTCATATATAATTGACATAGTTTAGGTTATTTAAAAATAAAAAAAACTAATGTGAAAAGTACTTTGGGTAAAAGCTTGTACTTTGTACATACTCTCAAATCCAACCCTCAATTTTACCTATTCTAGCATAAATTTTGACGAATTCCCATTATTTATTACTTCTTAAATTTACACAATTACCTAATAACTTTTCAAGTCAGTGATTTGAAATATAAATGTTCCTTACAATCCATAAAATGTTTCTAGTTTAGATTAGTTAAATACCATGGCGAATTGTTTTTATGAGCGTCGGTTTCGATCGGAAGTTATCAACCTTCAAATGACAATTTACATACATTACAAAATATTGTACTGTCGACCCTGTACTAACTCTATTTCCATTCGATAACACTTGTGTAATTTATAAGGTAACTGGTGAGTAAACTTCTTGAGAATGAAAAGTGTTAAGCTTCCCATAATTTAAAGTTGACTTCTATTTCCAATCCTTGATTCAATGACTAAATATAACTAAAAGTGATAAAAGTCACATTCCGATTTTCCGATCTGTAATCTATAATCCTTCGATAAGTTTAAAATTAACTTCAGTTTTTCAAATTCAAACCAATTTGATTTTACATAGATTATGTTTGCATTAGTATTTTATTTTCGAGTCAAAGTATGGATTGTTCTGTATCGAGAAACAGAATTTATGCATGTAACAAAGCGAAGCTGTATTACTAACTATTAGTAGATTTAGCATAGCATTGCAGAAACGGGGCATGTTATTAAGTTGCTGATTTAATATAAATGCAGTACAGTAGCAGTAACCATGACCTAACGAGAGTTTAGGTCACGGCTTTTTAAAACTACGCCTATCTTGTTGTTATTTTAATGAATAAGAAAATCATCTAAAACTTTGTAAGACTTTTCAAGGGTCTTGACTCTTGAATATTGTAAGCATTTAGTAAGTACCATTGAAATTATAATACTCGTCTTAATATCAGTAAACAGTAATATTATTTGTTTTTGCAACACAAAATGGATTGGAAACCGTTTGTGACTTGGCGAGTTTCAAGACTTTGAACTCAAGTAAATTCGATCACAACAAGTTTATACAAGGGCAGAAATTAGAAATATAAAGCGTTTGTTGTTTGGATTACTACGTTGTTCCTTTTTTATACTTCTTATCAACTAAAAACAACTGATAGCATCAGTTCCCAAACTCTTTTAATCATTATGGCCAGGGATGCAAATGTATTTCGTTATCAGCGTTACTCAGTATTCTTACTTTCCAGTTAGGAATGACGCATAAAATGTTGAACATTTGTACTCATGAATATTATCATTGTTGACAAAAACATACAAAGTTTTGTTTCATATTTCTTCTTGTAAGCTGACTAGATGGATGGAATCGGATGCATGGGAAAATAACAAGGATTTTAAGAGTAGATTGTGATTTAAGGGTAATGAATCTTATCAAAAGTCAAAGATATTCTATTCGATATCATTTCGATGCGAAAGGAAAAAGAAACAGGAAATTACAAATAAATTGTGCCACTTAAATGTCTACTTAAGATTAGTACATACTGCACTAATGTTGTTAAATAGGTTGACGTACAATAAGCTGCACAGCATTAAAGGATGTTTGAGTAATTAAAAATATGTAACTGAAAATGGAGTGTAAAGAAATACTGGTAAAATAAATCTGTCGGGTTGAAAAATTTGGTTAATGTGCAATTTTAATAAATCTAATTACTTCATAGATCTATAATGTTTAAATTGGTTGGGAAAATGTTTAGTGAGTATCATCAAAGCTTCAACTGAATCATACTTTGCGAGCTTAATAAAACAAATATTTGGATAATTACTTCATCGCCTTTTGCATTGACAGTTGATTATGCGTAGAATCAGAATTAAAATTAGTAATATGATTCATAAAAATGCGAAACACACAAAGAGAAAATATTTACATTTACCTCTAATCTTTATAATAATGTGGTACGATGTACAAAATACACTGATACCGGAAATGAATGACCAAGCATTCATATGTAGAGGCACAAAACGAAGTCCAAAATTAAATGCTGCATATGTCATAATTATCATCAATACTAATATCATGATCATAATGCCGTACGTTGTGATCAAGGATCAACAGCTCAAAAGACTCCTGACGATATAGTAAGACCCAATAACGGCTCTAATGCATTTTTATTAAGCTGGAGAAAGTTTTAGGTACACATTTCATATTTAAAGATATCGCCATGTGACATTTTATTAATATAAAGATGGATAAACCTCAACATTTCTATTTCGTTTATAAATTTATTTGACTCATGGCAGAAGAAAGGATAGATGTAAAAAGCAAAATCCATTGCAAGGATTTATTTCGTAGAAATTAAACATTCCACGTAAACTACTACTATTAGGATTGAACTTAAGTTTATTGCATTGTAATTTGTAATACATTAATTAATAATCCCAAACAGCAGCATTGCATGTATTGAAACTGAAAGTAATGAATGATAATTCTTAGGCTTTTGAACTTTTGTCATGAAGCTGCTGAGTAATGTATGTATGTGGAGTGGATATTCATCGTTCCTTGTGATAAACGCTGCTACTTCTATGAATCAAAAATAAAATATGGGTTTTCTGGACTAATAAGACGATGACAAAACTACATTGTAAGGAGTATGTAAACCGTGCAATTTGACAATTTAACTAAACAAGATTAACAATTTGTAGAATAAAATTTCAGGAATAGTTTTGATTCTAGTTTTATTTAAATTTCTCACCCCAAGGGCTTAAGTAAGTTTATGACATACATCGTATTTAATCTCAGCTTGCATTAATAGATGGTTGTGTTCTACTAGTATTTAATGCAATTTCTATCTCATGTTCATGTTGAATTAGTTTTAAAAATAGTAAGCCTTTGAGTTTGAAGCAATAACATTGATATATGTATTTATATGCTTAACCCTTCTTAGACCAGACCGTTGACATTTGTCACATTTGACTTTTAAATGCATATAGCACAGAAAGTATAGATTTTGTGGTATAGCCGATTTTTTTACTCCTCAACTAGGAAATTAGCTACCGCACTGTGGGCCACAATGAAGTCAAAAATGGCACGTAAGGCTAATGTTAATTTACGAAGTACAATTATCTCCTTAGTTATATACATCAAAAAATAGAGCATAAAATTAAGTTTCAGGTTGTGAAAGTCCGAACCCAAAAATTTTGCGAACTTCGGAGATATTTTGGTTTGAAGGCGACCCCGCATATACGGGGTACTCAGAATACTAATTCCTGTGTATTCTCTCGTTATTTCCCGTTCCCTCATAACCCCAACTAAATGCGATGTCCCTGAACTCGTAATAATAAGGAGATAATTGTACTTCGTAAATTAACATTAGCCTTACGTGCCATTTTTGACTTCATTGTGGCCCAAAGTGTACCGGTTAAAAAAATTTGTGGCCTTCTATGCCATCTTTTACGCCTGTCAGAAATTAATTTAGGTCAGAAAACATGGTTTTTCCTATAGGAGTCAGATTTTTTTGGGAAAACTAACATTCAGGACCGACTGTTGACAATTGTCAACCAGGGTCGGCGAAACTACTACTGCACCCTGAAATCGCACCTCTTCCCAAAACATTCAATTAAATTATGTTTTAGGAAAGGGATTAATAATTTTAGCTTAAAAAATGAGTTACACACAGAGTTAACATTTGAATTTTTACCCCAGCCTAGGGCTTATAAATTTGGCATGCCCGTCTGACGTAAGTCAAGAACGCTTTAAATGATTTGAATGACATTTCGACCATAGCATAGGTGTATTTTTCAAATTTAGGAACCGAGTTCAAAGATGGGCAATTGGATGACCCGTGTAAAATTCTACCGTTCATGTAAATATCTAAGCCTTCTTTAAAACCATCGTAGAAAGCTAAAATTTGGCGTTGGATTACATGATATTTGGAGGCAATTTTTTGGGGGTTTCAAAGACCTCACCGGATCACCCGCAGCCCCACCCCCACTAATTACCAAAAGGCATCGCAGAACGCTGAAATGGGAGTGCAATTTAAATTTAAACCCAAATTTCAGAAAACGACATGGCTCGGGCTTAAGTTGTACAGGAAAGATTTTAAAAACTGAATATTCAAAAATCGAAGGAGTAATAAGGAGTCACTTTTCCATGGGAAAATGCTTTGAAGAATTTCATAGACTAAATAAGTCTTTAGTCTATGGAAAAATTTGGTCAAAAAAACTAGTGATCGAATGTAAAACCAAAAAAAAATATGCTTTTGCATTCTAGCAAAGCATAGTTTTCTTCGAGATTATATTCAGAACCCTAAGTGCTTACTATCTATTTACACGATAATAGCAATGAACCTGATCAGTTCTTGAATTAATATGCCAAAAAACACTATTAAGCCAAGCATATTATAGGTTAATTTGAGTTGCAGTTGAAAATTTCTCATATCCTAGCCGCCCCTGTCTCTGGTTGACAAATGTCAACCGGCTGGTTATTTCTGGTCGTTTTTGCCCTTGTGACAAATGTCAACGCTCGGTTGTGCACAGAAGCAAAATACCTTGGTCTAATAAGGGTAAGTTGAATATGTTAAGTTTAAAAAATAAATGAATACCCTAAAGTAAAGTAAAGTAACGAGTTGTTACTTTATTGTCCCCATTAACTCATAAATTCATTAATTTTTTCGGGTATTTTATTTCAGTTAATTGATGCTTTATTCACGTATTCAAAGGGCGCTACGCTGGCCGTCAGGACTGGAGCAATATTTAGCTCCTTCTGTTGCATGACCTTACACAGTGGTGTGTATGACCCTTTTTGAAGGCCTAAATTAAAATTTTGAATAAGGAGCAGAATGTATATCATTCGAATCAGCTTTAAAAGATGATTCGAATGAGACACAACTTGACCCCCGAGTCACCCCCCTAAGGGTGAACCCCAACGTGTCTCCTACCGTGATTTACCTATTAATACGAAGTTAAAGATACGATTATACAAAGAGCGGTTTTTCTTCCTTTCCTTTTACTTCCAGTAATTCTTGATTTTTAATCTTTGACGTTAATTTTTGAAAGCCTTAACTTTTGAAAGTTCAAATTTCAAAAAAAATTTAATTGAAAATGTCTTTCACCCTCTCAGAGGAAGGGTCTCAAATGGGTAAACCAAAGTTCACCTATAAAATTAAGTCGTATCTACGATAGAAACAGAGAATCCAATTAATGGAGAACACTGGAGATGCATCAATAGCAACTGTCGTGGCCGAGCAACTCAATGTGACAGAAAAACATCTGTGTATGTAGTCACACAAGATCACAAGTGGTTGTATTCGGCGATGGAGTAAGTAATTGGCCATTTTAATTTCGTTGATATTTCTTATGTAATGAGAATGGAAGTAAGGAGAAGAACATTTATAACAACGGGCAAAAACGTTTGAAAAAGCTGCTGGACCAAAAAACCAGTATCTTTGACCTTCCTCTTATTCGGATTTGGCTTTGGAATTTTTATCATATCTATTGCAGACAATAAATGTCTGTTTCTACTTGCCCATATTTCTGTTGTCTATCTTTGGTTTTGTCCATACTTTTGCTGTCTACCTTTTCTTCTGTCGAAACGTCGGCTGTCCACCATTGGTTTTGTCTAGCTGTTTGAGCTGTCTAGATTTATTTGTCCATGCTTTTTGTGTCTAAACTTCCGTGTCTATCCTTTGCCCGGATCCGGTTCTGAGGACGCAGATTATTTATTTTTTGGGTGATTTTTAAATTTGCGGGAAATGTACTGCCTGTCCAAAAACTGTGAGACATTACTAAAGTTTAAGAAACTTACCTATAATCGGGTCCGTGCTTCAACATCGACAATAAAACATGGACATTTCTAAATGATCCACAAATATGAATATCGACATTTTTAATGATCCACAAACCAAGCATCGACATTTCCATACGATCAAAAAACACAAAATATCGACATTTTTAGTGATATACAAACAGGAATATCGACACTTTCCAATTATCGACAAACAGGTACATCGACACTTTCTAATAAATCGACAAGCATGAATGTCAACATTTTTGATAATCCACAAACCAAAACATCGACATTTCGAAATGATCGACAAACACGAATATCGACATTTTTAGTAATAGCTTAAAATCAATTTTATGACACTTAAAGCATCATCAAATTACCAGCTTGATGCTTATCTGCGTACTTATTTAAAATTTGGATAAGCCCCATGAAGTTCATTATCTTTGTGGCGATTTATACCAAATTAATAATGTAGCTTAAAATTAATTTCAAAACAATTATAGCATTAAATCGCCAGAATGAGGCTATTTGGACCACTAATAGCAAGTATCAAAATAGGGGCTTGTAAGGGGGCGTCAGTTTTTACCTCGATTTTTGACCTTGAGGTAGGCTGTAGGAAAAAATGTTTAAACGGTAAATAGTCTTAGAATTGTTTGTACTAAAGATAAAATGGGCTAAAATAGGATTTTGTTTCACGATGTCTTTCTTTGACCTCAATTTGCGACCTGAAGAAAGGTCGCGGAGAAAATTGTAAAAAGTTAAATAATCTTAGAGTTATTAGGACTAATGAAACGACGCATCAGAACAAGGAACGTGCAAACACGTAACTTAGAAATTTTTTTATGACATTTTCTTCATCCCCATTTTCTTATGACCCCCTATTCAAAACGGTGTTCACCACGGTATTCAAAATAATTCTAAGACTTATTTTATTCTTTCCTAGCGACGGACGGGTGAAAACAGAGGTCAAAGATCAGACACAAGATTAATTAAAAGGAGTCTAAGCCCTATGTTCAATAAAGAAACTTATGAGTTAAAGGTTAGAGGCGTCAGCTAAATCCTTAACATTTACCTAGGACAGGGGACGTGGACCCCCACTGATTGCTGCCCCACAGGCTTTATCTCTCCAAAAAATCTCAGGCGGTACATTTGTCCATGTATGTATCCAAATTCACAGGCCAAAACTGTTGGCCGTCAGTGTAAATGTCGTCAAAGAAATTAACTTTAAAAAAAAGAGGGTTTCATTTAAAAATTTGGGCCGTCCTAGCTGAACTCTCACGTCATAAATGGCTTCAGGACTCCAGATATACGGAGCATCGTAAGCCAATATAAAATGCCATCACATATGAACTACCGCAAAACCCGAATTAGAACCCCCCCCCGTATTTAGGCCCCCCTAAAAAACTCCTACGGGTTTCGACGGTGTTTCAAATCTTAACTCCCCCCCGAAATAATCCCCCCATCAAAAAAAAAAACATATTACGCGAATAGTTTTTATTTCATCATTTTTACCAACTTACTGATTATGGGCTAGTCACATTTCAATCTAATGCCATAAAACGTGACAAAAGCGTGATATAACAGATATGCAGGATTTTTTTTCCTTTCATTAGTCTCATTAGTATCATTAGTTTTCCATACAACTTTTTACTGAAACTTCTCAGTAAGAAACTTCTCAGCAAACTTCTCAAAATACAAAAAACAAAAAAATGGAAACTCAGAACTCGGCAGAAAAACGCGATAAATTAAAACCGATCTTTCGAGTTTCAAATGCTAACGCTGGACAAAGCCAGCCAATGAGTGCACAACTGAAAGTTGAAATTGCAAAGTTTGCTATTGATCATTCCATTCATCACACGAGTCGCCAATTTAACTGTGATCGACAGTGTTCGGGAATACATTTCAAATAAACGAAAGTATGAAGATTTAGTCCTTCAACCAGGTAACAATTTAAAATTTTACATTTTCATAAAATTAAAAGCACTTAATATTATCAAAAAATAAAATCTAGGTAATTCGAAACGGATGAGATTCGAGGGTAGTGGGCGTTAGTCGAAATATTCACTTATTTAAGACGAAGTGTCTCTCTAGATTACAAAACAGTGACAGCCTAAAACATCCTGTTTCAAGGCGACTCATTTGCATGAAAGCTTACCGATTAGCCAGGGAAATGTCACATTTATTGGACGGAGCTGAAGCAGAGTTCACTCAATCATGAATTGATCATTTTCTGGTCCGACAAAAACTTGGGTTTACGCCGAGAAACTACATTGTGTCAGAAAGATCCTTCGGTTTTTATCCCAAAAATTGTGGACTTCATTTTTTATGTAAGACAGGTCCAAAATCAACACTCATATTTAAAAAATGAAATTGTAGCGTGTGACGAGACCCCAGTTTGGATGGACTTTGTTAGTGACACAACAGTCGAAAAAAGGATCAAATGAAGTTTGCATCAAAACCACCGTTCACGAAAAAACCAGGCTTTCAGTGATGCTTGCAGCTAAAGCTGACGGCTACAAGTTTAAGCCTTTATGTCGTAATTAATAGAGTTCGACCAATTGAGGCACTCAAGAAATACAAATCTAAACTGCACATTACATATGCCAAGAAATCATTGTTCGATGATGAAATAACCGAAGATTTCCTAAAAAATGTAGTTGGACGAGATGGGTGTTTTCGAAAAGGCGGCTTTTGCACACTGGTTTGTAGGACCCAAAAAGTGGCATCAATTCGCCGAAACATTGTGTATACATAATATATACATCAAGACATAGAACACAGTAATTTACTTTCTTAATTGCTTAAAATAAGGAAAATTTTGACTGAAGAATGAAAAAAGTTGGCTCCGCCGGCTATTCGGCTATTAATTTTTTCAAAGTTCGATGAAGGTTTCTTAGTTTTCGAATACAATTGCGCTATTCTGTAAGCAGTTTTAGATACTAGAGCCAAAGGGTTTTCTCATGGCGTTTATTACTTTTGCTCGTTTTTATGACCTGCTTAGATAATAGAGGTCAAAGGTGGTCCATAATCGGCTAATTTTGAATAAAAAAATTAATTTATCGAGTTTGGCTGGAGTTGGGTGAACGAAACTTGTAATTTAGGCTCAAGACAGCATACGCTTATGCATTTCTGGGATTTGAACTCAGTTGACCCCTTTTTTTGGGGGGGGGGGACCTACCGAATAAGGGTCACGGGGTCATGTGATACATCATTCGAATTGCCTTTTCAAGCCGGTTCGAATGATGTATATATTGATGTATTGATGCCAATTTTTGGGTCCAACAAACCAGTGTGTTTTGGCATGGGACAGCTTTAGATGCCACATAAGCGAGGCGACGAAGGGAATTTGCAAAAATTATATTATCGACATGGCAGTCGTTCCTGTGGGTACAACTAAGTATATACAGCCTGCTGACGTATTCTGGAACAAGATTTTTAACACAAACTGAAACATCTCTATACAGAATGGCTCATAAATGGAGAAACAACGTACACAAAGGGTGGAAATCTAAAGGCAGTGGATTTTACACTCATTTGTGACTGGATCTTTTCTGCTTGGGATGCGGTTTGTACAGAAACGATCATTCAATCGTTCAAAGCTTGTGGAATTACGATCAACTCTGATATGTTAGAGTATATGTCGTCATATGTTTCACTGCTTAAAAGCTGGTAGTTCATGCGAAGAAGGGCTAAAATTGTTAAAAAGGGCAAACCAAAATGTAACTCTCCAAGAATTGAGGGAATGCCCAGATGAATATTTTGAAAATGTCGATGAATGTGAGGATGATCTTAAAATTGTTGAGGGCATGGTTGACTTAGAAATTTGAAAACTTTTTAATTTATCATATTGTATAATTTGTTAAATTTTGTTTTTTAATAAAAAAAAAGAGATTTAAATAAATAAAGCAAAATAATTGCCTTTGAAACATTAACCCCCCGGACTAATCCCCCTCCCCGAAATACAAACCCTCAATTTTTGGAGGGTTGAAACATTAACTCCCCCAAGGGTTTTAATTCGAGTTTTACGATAACGTAAAAACGTATTTTTTTCTTCGGCGTGGCCGTGAAAAAACGTAATATTTTCTGACGTGGGACAGTGGAAAAATTTGTTTTTTTCTTAGGTGTGGCCGCGCAAAAAAAATATCATTTTTGTTAGGTATAACAGTGGAAAAATGTTTTCTTACTTTTGGTCAAAAACGTTAAAAAACTATTGGTTTTCTTTGGTGTTAAAAATTTTTTTGTTTCTTATGTGTGACAGCGGAAAAAATATTTTTTTTCTCAGGTGTGGCCGTGAAAAAACATTTTTTTCTTAGGTGTGATAGTGGAAAAAAATATTATTTTCTTACGTGTGACAGTGGAAAAAAATATTGTTTTTCTCAAGGTTGGCAGTGCAAATTTTTTTTTCTTTAGTTGTGACACTGGAAAAATATTTTTTTCTCAGGTGTGGTAGTGAAAAAACATTTTTTTCAGCTGTAACAGTGGAAAAAAATATTATTTTCTTGCGTGTGGCAGTCGAAAAAAGTATTGTTTTTCTTAGGTGTGGCAGTGGAAAAATTGTTTTTTTCTTAGGTGTGACATTGGAAAAATTTGCTTGTTTCTTAGGTATGACAGTGTAAAAAATGTTTTCTAATGTTCTTATGTGTGGTCGTGAAAAAAACATTGGTTTTCTTTGGTGTGAAAAAATTTTTTGTTTCTTATGTGTGACAGCGGAAAAAATATTTTTTTTCTTAGGTGGGGCCGTTAAAAAAAAGATTTTTTCTCTTAGGGGTGGCAGTGGGAAAAAAAGCTTTGTCTTCGGTGTGGCCGTTAAAAAGCTAGTTTTTCTTACGTGTGACAATGGAAAATAATATTTTTTTGCTTAAGTATGGTCGTGAAAAAATATTTTTTTTCTTTGGTGCAAGAATGAAGAAAAATATTGTTTTTTATGTGTGACAGTGGAAAAAATATTTTTTTTCTCAGGTGTGGCCGTGAAAAAACATTTTTTTCTTAGGTGTGATAGTGGAAAAAAATATTATTTTCTTACGTGTGACAGTGGAAAAAAATATTGTTTTTCTAAGGTGTGGCCGTGAAAAAACATTTTTTTCAGCTGTAACAGTGGAAAAAAATATTATTTTCTTACGTGTGGCAGTCGAAAAAAGTATTGTTTTTCTTAGGTGTGGCAGTGGAAAAATTGTTTTTTTCTTACGTGTGACCGTGGAAAAAAATATTGTTTTTCTAAGGTGTGGCCGTGAAAAAACATTTTTTCAGCTGTAACAGTGGAAAAAAATATTATTTTCTTACGTGTGGCAGTCGAAAAAAGTATTGTTTTTCTTAGG
>JAQGBU010001812.1:0-11400 GCA_034698605.1 Isotoma decorata | reverse complement strand
ATACAGGGTGAGTCCGCGTAAGCTGAAGGTCTTTGAAATTCTCTAGCGCTGGTATGTCTCAGCCGAATTTCATGAAACTTTTTTTGCTCGAAAGTTTATGCGATGGAAGGAATTAAATGTTAAATTTTCCAATTTTTTTTGGACCCGTTTGGGTCATCGGGTGGACCTTGCTAAATTTTAATTTTGCATGCGTACCTCCTTCCATCGCATAAACTTTCGAACAAAAAAAAGTTTCATGAAATTCGGCTAAGACATACCAGCGCTAGAGAATTTCAAAGACCTTCAGCTTACGCGGACTCACCCTGTATTATAAGGATTTTGTCGTATATTTTATAGGCTGATGCTTAAAATTTTAAAAAGTTTGTAGTGAGAAATCACAACACATAATCGAATGCCAATAGTGAAAACCAATATTGAAAGAAAAAATGAAAGCTGATGACACCATCCATTTTCAAATTATGATAAAGGACTCATAGTGGCATTAAATACTTACTTGATTGAACTTTCTGCATCGAGTGATTGAATGAAATTTGCAGATGAAGGTCCCGGATACTGGTCACAATATTGCAGAAATGAAGGCAATTGTCAGGATCAGTTATGCTTGCAGGTAAAGAGGCAGAGATGACAAAGACGTGAAACAATTGAAGAATTACTTTAGTCACATAAGCTGGGGAATAGCTTTGAACTGGTGTGTAAATAAAACTCAGAAGATTGGCAAAGCTTCCAAATCCCGTAAGATAGAGAAGATTTAGAGTGAAAAGGGAAACAATTCTGTGTACTTTGTTATAAAGTTTTTTTTCATGTTTTACTAAATCTATACGATATTCGTCTACATTTACAACGATTGGAATAGGGGAGATTCTTTTGTAAACTTGGCAAGCCCAATGAAGGGATTCCCACATTCCCTTTAAAGACATGATGGTTAAAGATTCCGGATTTAATTACCTAAAATGCGTTACCTGAAGTTGTTTTAGAGTTGAAAGGCTTAAGGAACAAATAGCCGAGGTTTACGGCATATTAAACTTCGATAGAGTCAGAATTTATTATCGTGTGACTATGCTACTGAGATCTGTAATACTTGTATTTTGTATCACATATATTTTCTTTACACATAAAGAAGGTATTTGCGGATGTGGACTTTTAAGCATAATTTAAATTCACGGTGAACGTAAGTTTTTTAAATTTTCTTGTAAAGTGTCGTGAACAAATAAATAATAGGACTTAAAATTAAATTCAAATAATTTACTAAGTTAAAGCCGAATTTTCGAGGAAAAGTGTCTACACAATTGAGAATTTCAGAATGAAAGTTTCAGATTATAGCTCTTGATGCCATTGGTCAGGTCCTTCTGGAGATCCATTAATTATGAACACGTCATTAAACTGAACTCAAGACTGCCATTTCATTATTATAATTACTAGTTTTCATTTTCCTACTATATAAATTAAAAAAACTTCAATCTATTGCAAGCTCAAATTGTTGAAACAGACTACTCAATTGGTTTTTATTTGCCTTTTGTGTAATACTAAAGACGATACTGGTTAGGTTGATGATATTTGAATAAGAATGTCCCAAATAAATTCCTACGAACATTAATAGTTTAAGTCAGTAAGCCGTCTCCAATGAGTCCCAGAATTTAATTACAATAACAATGCCGGGTGGGGGGGGGGGTTATAACTGGTCCAGATCAGCAATTCAGTCCGTATCGCCATTCTTCGAACTTGTATTTTAACATTCCGAGCGTCCGTTGCGTTGGTGTAACCTTTTCGCAGTACTGTGGTCTAACTAGAACTTAGTACATAGTATGACGGACGAAGAGGTACTAAAGCCCTGGTTGAAACTCCTTCAAAAACCGTTTATGGAAGAAGACGATCGATTTATACAATTTTTTAATTTTTCATAAGCTTAAAATTTCTAAACAGTTAAGATACTACACAATTTAATATATTTTAAGGTACCTGCGACATCACTTGAAAACTAAAATCCTACTTTTCTGTTTTTGGGCTTAATTTTAGTTTATATTCCTTTGTACTTTGGTTGAGTAATCAGTGCAAGAATGTTAAATTATTCCCCTTTTTCTGTCATTTGGGTCATAATATTTATCATTTTTCCTTAATGTAAACGCTCGGCTTTTTCATAAAAGAACATTTACGAAATTCTTATAATCGATCTTCTGCAACCATCGTTCAATGACAATGAGACCACGCCTCCAAACCTGTATCCTTCTTGTATCACAATTGATTGTGTGATGGCTAAAGGTAATGTGACCCACCTCTTTTCAGGGGGTCGAAACACAACCAGTAGTAGAGAATTTTTACTTCAAAATTCAACCTAATCATGGATTTCGGAGATAGAATTGGATGTGACCTACCCCTTCTCGATCAAACCACACCCCACCACTGTGGCAAAAATGAAATTCACTACTGTAACGATGGTAAAGTAATGCTGATCACCAAAACCTTGATTTCGATATTATTTTAAATCAATAGCTTCATTTGTCACATTATTAAACCGCAACGTGGTATACGGGTAAAGAGTTTTGTTTTGAGGGGACATTTTTAGCTATTTCAGTTATTTCGAAGATTAAAGCTGTAATGCTTATTTCGATAATAATAATAATGGGACATTCGTCAAGAGACCAAACCGATTTGCACTGTTATAAAAACCTTAAAATAATCATTTTATCAGAGTGTTAGTCTAGAGCATATATGTACGATGTGAACCGTAATACGTTTTTAATATTTTTTTATCTCATAGGGTCACGTTTTAATTTTAATTTTATAATCCGTGAAGTAACGGTGACATGCACCACAATAAAAATTTCTTTGATATTCCGTAGGTCCAAAGAGAATTTTTAATGATAATTGATAGCTATGTCCAGTACCATTACCTGATTAAATCGAATATAATCTGATTTTGAAATAAATTAGAAGTTGTAGTAAGGCTTTCATTATTGGTTAGATTTGTGTAGCCGCAGCCTTTACAACCATTGAGTTTGAGAGTGACAATTCAATTGCAATAAATTAAATAAACAGAACTTCGCCAAATTAATGTTAAGGTGTTGTTGAGGGCTTAACACAGCGGGATTATCTTTTTTAATATAATATTTGTATTTGCTTCAAGCATTTTGTCCATTCTCTTCAAGTTTATTATTATTATTATTATTATTTATTACAATGTAGGACCCACAGCAAGTGTGCAACGTGGTACTTACCCTACAAGGAATTGTGTCACATCATAGTACAAGTTGAATAGATTAGAATTACGTTTACGTTTACGTACATTTTAAAAGTAAGAGACATCAGGTCATTCTAAAGAGGCAATTGCTTATTCATAAACAAATGAATTGCAGACGTATTGGTTACAAATATTAGGGCAGTTCTGTTCGCATTAATATTGAAACATTCAAAACATGTAAATTTGATATAAGGTAGAGAATTAAAAATAAGTTAAACTTTTCTTATGTAAAGGCATTTAAGTGAGTAAAAATATACTAGAATAAAAGTTATCAACCTTAGTCGGCGTTTTTACATATAATCTGATGACTCCTAAATAAGATTGACTTTTTTCGGACCAAGAGGATTTCTGTTGCTCGCTGATGCGGAATCCACGCGAGGTTGCATTTGATTAGATATTTCCAAAGATAATGATTCAGATTAATTAGGCCCGGTTGGTACACGTGTATCCTTTTCGGTATGGTGATGATCCAGGAGAGTAAAAAGCTTGCCGTTGATGATTTTATACATAGCTGCATTGGTTTTGATCGTTTTTCTGGTGATGTTGACAGAAATATTTTCTTTCTCATCTATACTTGCTAAATCTTTCATTTTGGATCTGATAATGGCACGGTCACGCCTTGTTGATAATGGGAGATCTTCGTTCACAAAGACAGGGGGATTCGAATTACGTCTCAGGGAGAAAACAGTATCTCGATCAGCCATGGATTGAAATCGCACTCGCACTTGTCGACGAAAATTATATTTAAATAAACCAATTCTGTGTATGGTGTCGAAATTCATGGTTTTTCCAGCTATACTAGATATAACTTTGCTGACTTTGTTAGTGAGTTCAGTTTCAGTTTCTGTCTTTGAGTCTTCAATACCAGAAAAAATCAAATTGGTCTTTCGAATTTCAATACACAACAGTTCACATTCATTTTCAGCACTTAACATTTTAGTTTCGACCAGATCAACTCTTGATGACATATTAGAAACGTTTTCTGATAAGTTTTCTAGTTTGTTAAAATTGGAATTAGAAAGTGTTTTAATTTCTTGTATGGATGTTTTAAGTTCAGTTATTTCGGTCCTCAACGTCGTAAATTCTGCTTTTTGACTCAACTGAAAGTTAGCAATAGCTACGAGAACTTCAGAAATGTCATTTTGCACTTTTTTTGTTTTGGTAGTATCAGGATTTTCTGTCAGAATCCCCAACTGGTCTTTATTTTTCTTTGGTGACTGCGCTATTGGAGGAGGCATTTTAGTGTAATGCTAATAGAGTAAGATTAGATAAGCAAGAGAAATATTTGAGTTGTTGCTTCTTTGAGACTCAGAACTGAACTAGTTCTGTTTAGTTTTATTAACTTTCCGTGATTTACACAGAATTTGTGAAAAGTATAAAATTATTTAAAATTAAAAGAAAGCAACAAATGTATAGTCAAATTAACAATATTTTGAATACAAATAACTTTAACCGTCCTTCTCAGTTTCAGAAAGGATCCTGTTATCACTCCAAATGGTCGAAGAGATTGAACAACTTTTCTTTCATACTTCGAAGTAGGAAGCATTTTGAGCATATTCAAAAACAATTCAGAATTTTCATACACACTTGAGCTTATCTCTAACAAAATTATGCCAGTAATGCCACCAATAAAAGACATTGCAGGCATTAGTAAATACAGTGGAATACCAAGAGTTGCATAAAGCTTAATGGTGGAATAATTAGCAATAACCAATAAAATAGTACCAGAAGATATCAGAATAGGAGAAACCTTATGAAAGTATTCGACATTTGTGTAATTCATCCAAAGTCCATGTTTAATGTAATTTCTAATACTTTCCATTAAGCTATCATTTCCAGCATATTCTTCAAGAATTTTATTCCTTGTTCTAAGTCTTCTTTTAACTGAAGTTACTTTAAGTAGAACTTTGGATTTTAGAATTACGGAGTTTGCACTAACAAGAATTACTAAGTGCATAAGTACCAAAAACAATACCGACTTGGCACATTCCGCAGCAGCAATGCAATATACCAGCAAATTGATGAAGAATGAGAGGAAGGGCATTTTTTTCAAAAACGGTAATACCGTTATTATGAGTGGACGCAGAGGTTCTTGTTTAAGGAATGGGACGCCAATCCACATTACAAACATAACAGTTGGAATTATTATGACTAGGAATTTCAAAGCAATTATCAACAGTATTTGCTCGGTTGACAGTTTTTCGTATCGTCTTCGGTTAATTTCGGCCCTATGAGTTACTGCAATACAAATTTTGATTAATTTAAAGCCGATGTTAATTATTGAGAATCTAACAATTAAATTCATGGGCTTAAATATTTATGGATTTCCCAAATGGTTTGAGCTTTATGTGGTGATGATTATACTATGCATCTTGTCATATTTATGCATAATATTCAAAAGTTTATTAGTAGTTAGAAATTGCAACACATAATCAAATACCAATGTGGAAATGCTTATTAAGGGTCTGTGAAAGAATTAATAAGTTATAAGGGCCTTTAAGGTGTTGTGAAAAGGTCTTGAAATAAAACTGCCAAATTTCAAACTGGTGACACCATACATTTCCAAATTAGGATTACTGACTCGAAGTGGTATTAAATACTTACGTGATTCAACTGTCTGCATCGAGTCTTTGAATGAAATATGCAGGTATAGCTCCCGCATGCTGCTCACAATATTACGGAAATGATGGCAATCGTCAGGGTTAGTTATGTTTGAAGATAAAGAGACAGCGATGATAAAGACGTGAAACAGTTGAAGAATCACTTTAGTCATATAAATTGGGGAATAGCTTTGAACTGGTGTGTATATAAAACTCAGTAGATTTGCCAAACTTCCGAGTCCCGTAAGATAGAGGAGATTTAGAGTGAAAAGGGAAACATTTGTGTGTACTTTGTTATAAATTTCTTTTTCATGTTTTACTAAATCTATACGACCTTCGTCTACATTTACAACAATTGGAATAGGAGACATTTTTTTGAAAACTTGGCAAGCCCAATGAAGGGATTCGAACATTCCCCTTAAAGACATGATGTGTACAGATATCGCATTTAATTACGTAATTAATGCACTGCCTCAAATTTTTACAGAATAGCGGAAATTTGCTGAATATTAACTTTCACAGAGACAGATGCTAAAGCAGCACTTGAGTTTTAAATTGAATATGCAAGATGAGCACTCGTTTTAATTTAACTAATTACCTGACTGAGATCCGGAATGGTTGCATCACATATATACAGAATTTACAAAGTTAATTGATTGCCTATGTGAATATAAATTCAAGCTTAAATTAAATTCATGATCAATGTAAATTTGTAAACTTTTTTGTAAAGTTTCGTGAACAAATAATGAATAGGACTTCAACATAAATTTGAATTATTTACCAAGTTCAAGCCCAATTTTGCGAGGAAGATAATCTACAAGTGCTGATTTCAGAATGTGAGCTCATTTCAAGGTTCTTCGGAAGGTCCATTAATTATGAAAACGCCCTTAAACTTACCTCAAGACTTTTATGTCATTACTATTGTTATTATTGCTAGCCTTCATTTTCCTACTTTAGAAACAAACTTACACAAGCGAATCTATTGTTAAAACCGACTACTTCATTTTTTATGTGTAACATTAAAGACCAGCCCGGATAGGATGATACTATTTTTTTTTAAATGTCCGAATTAATTTCCTACTAATACTGTCTCCAATGAGTTCCGAAATTTAATGCTATTGACAGCGACAACAGTGGGGGTTCTATAACTCGCACAGATCAAAAATTATAATACTGTCAGTGCAACCCCTCTTCAAAGTTGGCATTTAGTTTTACGAGCTTCCGTCAGTGTAACCTTATCACAGTACTACTATGGGCCAACTAGGACTTTTATCTCATAGTTTATGGCGGGGTTGCAAAATCTTTACGAGCATGCGAGCGGCGCTTTCAGGTAAATCGATCTCATTTCAGGTAAAATTAGGTTGGGCTGAGCTTTTTTTTCTTTTTTTTTCTTTCAATTTTTGCAACATTCGGTCGGAATAAGCTTTGTTAAGAAAGTTTTTTTTACGGTTTCCGGTAACTTAAATCAGGTAAGCGCCCTGACCTGAGCTGATTAATATAAATCAGGCAAGCGCCCTGACATGAGCTGATTAATATAAATCAGGTAAGCGCCCTGACCTGAACTGATTAATACAAATCAGGCAAGCGCCCTGACATGAGCTGATTAATTTAAATCAGGTAAGCGCCCTGACCTGAGCTGATTAATATAATCAGGCAAGCGCCCTGACCTGAGCTGATTAATATAAATCAGGTAAGCGCCCTGACCTGAGCTGATTAATATAAATCAGGTAAGCGCTATGACCTGAGCTGATTAATATAAATCAGGTAAGCGCCCTGACCTGAGCTGATTAATATAAATCAGGCAAGCGCCCTGACCTAAGCTGATTAATATAAATCAGGTAAGCACCCTGACCTGAATTATTGTGTATGAACTCCATACCTGACAAGCCCACTGACTCGATTATTTAAATGAGATAATAAACCGCACTGACCTGATTAATTTAAATCAGATAAGGGCACTAACCCAATTTTAATTTTAAATTTTAAATTCTGGCGTTTTTTCGAAACTCAGGCCTTTGATCGAAATTCGGGCATTTGTCAAGTATTTTTTCGAAATGCAGGCCTTTTATCGTAATTCAGGCGTTTGTCAAGTATTATTTTTGAAATTCAGGCCTTTTGTCGTAATTCGGGTGTTTGTCAAGTATTATTTCGTTTTTCGACATGTTTCAGGTAAATTGGTTGCATTTCAGGTAAAATTAGATTTTGCTGAGCTTTTTTTTTTTTTTGCTTTTCGCTTTTCATTGCAAAAATTTCAGGTAATTTCCTGTGCCGCCGCTTTCAGGTAAAAATCCAGATTTTGCAACCCCGGTTTATGGGACGGACTAAATCTTAAGAGGTAATTAAGCCCTGGTTGAAACTCCACTCTTAGCTTTATGGAAGAAGACTATGGGTTTATAAAATTTGATAATTTTTCAAAAGCTTAAAATTTGAAAATAGTAAAATTTTGTACCATGAAATATATTTTAAGGTACTTGCAAAGGCATTTAAAAATTTATATCCTGTTTTTCTTTTTTGGCTTAGCTTTAAGCTTCTATATTCTATAGTATTACTTTGGTTGGGTAATCATTCCAAGAGTGTTAAATTATTCACCGTTGTATTTATCATTTTTACTTGTATTGAAAGCACAGCCTTTTATGAAATCGGAATTAAGAAATTCTTTTTCTGTACGATCTTATAATGGAACTTCTTCTGCAAACATGGTTCATGATAAATAATATAATAATATAATAATACATTACAATCAGGTTCCCCTCTACGAGGGAAATTACACATGAAGGATAGTTAATATTATACTTATTTGTTAAATTATTACAATTATGATTCACTCCAGAATAAACATTAAACCCGGAATGGCTAAATGGCAAGAAAAAAAATCATAAAATAATTTCAAGTAAAAATAAAATAAAGCACTTAAGACAAATTAATACAAAACTGATTTAGAAGTAAAGTCAACAGTCACGTAGTCAAAAAAGGCACACTTGAACATTTATATACAGAAATTTTAAATTAGAATTAGAATTATATGTGACAGGTTTATAGAAAGGCAGCGATTAGCCTGAGTTAATCACAAAAATCCGTGGTAGATGTACATTTAAAATGCATTGGATGTGATTATTGTTTTAATAGATTTAAACAAAAGAAAGCAATTATCGTATCCAGTGATAAATTTAAGTGGTCATAAGAGATTAAGGACTCCTGAAATAACATTCAGATTTTACTTTGAATCGACCTAAACTTTGTCAATAACATTAAGATTTTGACCAGAATGAAACAGTTTATGGACTTTACGATTACACATGGCCTTTTGATTTCGAGATATGAGATCACGCCATTTATCCTTTTGTATCACAATTGATTGTGTGATAACTATAAAGGTAATGTGACCCACCTCTTTTCAGGGGGTCGAAACCCAGCTAGTAGTAGAGAATTTCTATATACAATTGGATGTGGCCTACCCCTTCTCGGTTGAACCACACCCCACCACTATCGCAACAATGAAATTTACTACTGTAGTAATGGTAAAGTACCGCTGATTAAAAACCTTGATTTTCGATATTATTTCTAATGAATAACTTCATGTGTCACACTAAACCGAAACCTGGTATGCGGGTAGAGGGTTTTGCTGTGAGGGGTCATTTTTAGCTATTTCGATTATTTAGAAGATTTTAGCTGTAGTGCTTATTTCGATAATAAAGGGACATTCGTCAAAAGAACCTAACTACCTAACTGATGCGCACGGTTATAAAAATTTTAAAATATTCATTTTACCAGAGTATTCAAGTTGTACGCGATTATTGAGAGCAGATATGTACGATGTAAATCGTGGCACGTGTTTATATTACCTGTTTTTTCTCTCGTGAGGTCACGTTTTATTTTCAAATTGCTAATCAGTGAATTAACGGTGACATGCACCACAACAAAATCTCTTTAATATTCCGCACATGACCGAAAAAGAATTTTTAATGACAAATGGCTATGTCCATTACCATTACCTGATTAAATCGAATATATAATCTGATTGTGAAATAAGTTAGAAGCTGTTAAAAGGCTTTCATATTGTGCTAGATTGATGTAGCCGCAGCCTTTACAATCATTGCTAGTGATAACATAATTCTATTGCAATAAATTAAATAAACAGAACTTCATCAAATTAATGTTAAGGTGTCGTTGAGGGTTTAACACAGCGGGATTTGCGGGATTATCTTTTTTCTTAAATAATATTTGTATTTGCTTCCAGCAGTTAATTTTGTAATTTCTCTTCAAGGTCTTGTTTTATTAACTTTTCGTGATTTACACAGAACTTATGAAAAGCATAAAACTATTTAAAATTAAAAGAAAGCAACAAATGTATAGTCAAATTAACAACATTTTGAATACAAATTACTTTAACCGTCCTTCTCATTTTTAGAAATGATCCCGCAATCACTCCAAATGGTCGAAGAGATTGAACAACTTTTCTTTCATACTTCGAAGTAGGAAGCATTTTGAGCTTTTTCAAAAACAATTCAGAATTTTCATACACACTTGAGCTTATCTCTAACAAAATTAAACTAGTAATGCCACCAATGCAAGACATTGCAGGCATTAGTAAATACAGTGGAATACCAAGAGTTGTATAAAGCTTAATGGTGGAATAATTAGAAATAACCAATAAAATAGTACCAGAAGATATCAGTATAGGAGAAACCTTATGAAAGTATTCGACATTTGTGTAATTCATCCAAAGTCCATGTTTAATGTAATTTCTAATACTTTCCATTAAGCTATCATTTCCAGCATATTCTTCAAGAATTTTATTCCTTGTTCTAAGTCTTCTTTTAACTGAAGTTACTTTAAGTAGAACTTTGGATTTTAGAATTACGGAGTTTGCACTAACAAGAATTACTAAGTGCATAAGTACCAAAAATAATACCGACTTGGCACATTCCGCAGCAGCAATGCAATATACCAGCAAATTGATGAAGAATGAGAGGAAGGGCATTTTTTTCAAAAACGGTAATACCGTTAATATGAGTGGACGCAGAGGTTCTTGTTTAAGGAATGGGACGCCAATCCACATTACAAACATAAAAGTTGGAATGATTATGACTAGGAATTTCATAGCAATTATTAACAGTTTTTGCTCGGTTGACAGTTTTTCGTATCGTCTTCGGTTAATTTCGACCCGATGAGTTACTGCAATACAAATTTTGATTAATTTAAAGCCGATCTTAATTAACGTGGAGTTTCGCGTTGATTTGCTCCATGAAGCCATAATGCTAATTTCAACCTCAAAATCTTTCCTTATGTAGATTGTAGGAAAGCAAAATGTATACCATTCGATAGACGATACAAATACCTTCATTTCAAATTTCAAAAAAAACATTTAAAATCTACATCATATTTAAAAAAGAGTGATATCACTTTTTTTCAATCGCCTTTGTTTAAATATAATGTTGATTTTGAAATTTTTAAAAATTCGATCCAATAGAAATAAAGATATTTTTATTGTCTATCGAATGGTATACATTTTGCTTTCCTACAATCTACATGAGCAAAGATTTTGAAGGTTAAAGTTAGCATTAT
>JAQGBU010001811.1:0-11404 GCA_034698605.1 Isotoma decorata | reverse complement strand
TTCTTGTTCATTTAACGGGCTAAAACACTTGATTACTTTTCAACTAAATCCTCTTCTTATTTACTAATTGACAGAGACCCGGTCACTGTTTTACGAGTTTGGATGTGACCTCTTTTAAACTAAAACTTTCCAGTTAGTTAATTCACACTAAACATTACTAAAAGTAAAGACTTCAGACGTCTATACGGGTTTACTAAGTTTTTTAGAGATTTTTCATGAGAATTTCTCCCTTCCGGGGTGGCATGACACAAGGAGGCTTCACTAACTCCAGATTTTTAAAACCAACTCCTTTTAAGTTATACAAAGCCTGTTAACTTATTACCAGTTAGTGTATCACTATTAATACAATAGTAGTAGAAGTAGACTGCGGTTTATAGGGAGATGGTCGGGTGTGCTAATTGCAAGTAATTAAGACGAAGGTGCAAGTTACCAGATTTTTCCCACGGAGACTCATTTATCATTCTGCACTTAGTTTTCTGGTAAAACACATGCTTTTCCTACTAAGTCCCTAATAGCAGTGAGTATGGACTATTAGTAATTCTCACCAGAGTGGTTTGGTTTCTATGTCCCGTTTACCACAAAAACATGGAATTCTCTAATAATAGCCAAATTGCTTAGTCTCACTCCTTCCTTCTATAGAGTATTACCATAGACCTAAATCCAATTATCAAAGTGCTTCACAAATCCTCTCTCTTTCCAGCTTATACTTTAGTTTCACCTTTTTCCTTATAAATAAAGAAGAAAACACACACACTTCTTTAATTTACCTCAGAGTAAAAGTTTATATTCTTATAAGAGAGGCAATCTCTTCCCTTTCCCAAGGTATATTCTCAACTTACAAATTCACTAATTTACCAAGTTTGTTTTATTAATCCCTTATGACTTTTAAACACACTTTTAATTTAACACCTTTTATTAAAACTTGTCTTCTCTCTTGTTCTAACACAGCTTCAGTCCTTATATAATCCAATTCACAATCTTTTTAAGCTTGATTTCTTTTTTTTGTCCAAAAACAAGGCTGGAAATCCACTAAACTGTTTCCTCCTTTGATAATAGTTCATGTATTTCTATTGTTAACTTTTCTAGGAATATTTCTAACTAAAATAAATAATTATGATTTTGTTAGATATTACACGGAAAGGCTCTTTTCCTCTGAAATTGTACACAACTAAAAATGAGTAATTTAGTTTTTTACTAACGTGTCTCGTGTTAAAATGCCTGCGTGTTGAGGCAAAGAGTAAAAGACACTTTCACAATATGTGAGGAAAGCATGCATCCACTTTCCAGTCTGCTTTCACTCTTTTCTCTATTATTATTAGCCAACCTTTAAGTTACTTCATGTGTTCCTATGTGTATGTGTGGATATTTGCACAAATTGCAAATATTATTCTTCCTATGTTGTTAACCTACCTACCTGTCTACCTGCACTAGCCAAATTACTATATGTGCTTTCTTTTACTCCAGATTTTTTTTATTTATTTCTGTACCTAACTAGTAGTAGTAGTAGTAGTAATGTTGTATCGGGTTTAGAATTTAGAACCAGAATGGCTAAAGAAGGACGAGAACGGACGGGCGAGAAGTAGGATATCGTTGGGGAAGCAAAAGTGAACTGAGCTTTGGATCCTCAAGTACGCTCAGTCTGCCCTGTCTTTGGCAGTGTGGGTCTCTCAATTCCACACTGACTCACCTATTCCATCCTATTTCTCTGCCCCTAGTCCATAAGAGATCACTGCGCTCAAAAAGTTACCACTACTACCAGTTTACAACACAATTCATACTACACACCAACATCCACTATTGGTTTCTCAGTCTTCCTTTAACCCTCTGTGTGTAAGCAACCTCTGGCTTCTTCTTACAGGGCACAAATACAATTTGAAATTTTTTTTCTTTTCAATTTTGAGATTTTTTTTCCAAAATCTATAGGAAATGATTTCAGGAATATTGAAAATTTACAAAATCCAGGTTGGCTTTGGTTTAAGATTGATGGTTACTTAATAGGAGAGGGATTCACATGGATTTTATGCTTCTTGGTTTTGATTAGCCTTTAAGATGCTATAATAAGATTCTTGAGGATTGGATTCCTTCTTGGTTGGATGTATGTAATGAATAGGATGGAAGGAAAGAAGGATGGTTTACTTACCTTTAGGGATTCAATCAATCATCACATATTTTTACACCTCATTTCTTTTTTCATTCCAGAATTCACAATATTTTTCCAGGCTTTTCTTTACCTGGAGAACGAATAGAGAGTGCCTAAATGCAATGGTTGTAGTATTGATGGTTGAATGCAAATAGGGTGGATTTCTTACTTTGCTTGGGGTTTGTTTTTGTTTATTTATGATAATACAATGTGGTAAAAAGGATTTCGCCATTTCTTGTAACATACAAACAACCTTCTTAAAACAGATTATACTAAATTTCATTAATGTATAATGCTCCATTTGCGATTTTGTGATGTAAATTAAAACTCTATATTATATTTTGCTTTAAACGTCTTTGTTATTTAATACTAAATTAACATCTTTCCAGGTCCCGACGACTTTTATAAAATAACCTAACTGAAAATAATATCCTCCTTTGCGGCACGGCATAAATCTCCTCAGATATCAAAACACAATTACATGCCCATTCCACATACACGTAACCGTGTAATCTAAAATAAAAAATGGTAATTAAATTGCAAGAAATTATCCTAAGTTTAATAATTGTGTGCTAAAGAGAGATAAATATTTCATTGGAAATCCGTAAGTTGAGAAGTACACCAGGGTTGAATGTAAAACGAATCTTGTATATTTGTCAGCACATAATTATCTTGAAATTCATATAAAATATTATTTACAGTGTTAGTTATAACTCATTACATAAAACAGTATTCTTTTCCTTGTGTTTTTTGCTTAAATCATGGCTTTTCTAATTGTACAAACTTAAGAAGCTTGTAATGATGAGTTGATAATTAATGAGAAACTCGTTTTTAATTCTTTAGAAAAGGAGACACTTTTTATTTTCAAGTTGTTCATAGAATCCAACGTCCCTACATAATTTTAGGAGCTTTTTGATAACTCGAGACTATCTCCAGACATAATCTTTACTCTTTATAAACTGTTGATGACTAGGATAAACACTTATACTTTAATTTTTACTCTAACATGATCGTATTTCAAATCAAAGGCTTCTCCTACTAAAAGAAGTGGACAAAAGGATCTTTTGATTCTTTTTTGCACCTTGTTGACTCAGTCTGAGAGTAAACATTCAACAACTCTATTTGGACTAAAAGTCTGGAAACCAAGTTGAAGGACTCAAGTCCATTTATTTGCTAGGATTGAAGTCTCTACTTTTAAAAAACTCTGTCTGCAACGTAAAGTCAGCTTAGACTCTTGTTCCAATCTCATTGGCAATTTAATACGCTGCGTTACTGCAAAGTTGGGTTTTATTGAAAAGTGTACTACATTTAGAGTTTTTAAAAACAGTACGAGAAAGGCATTCTGGATTAAAATCACTATTGAACGAGAATCATACAAAAGTTACATAACCTTTCCTAACTCTGAATATACTGTTTTTTAAGGATTGGCAAAACAGTATCAGCTTTAATTTTAATAAAGTCTTTGGGTTTAGACTTTGAGAAAAGTTTTAAACCGTAGAAAAATATATTTCTTGCTTGAATAGAATGATTGATCATAGCATAATTCAAGCAAATTTAGATCATTATTTACTTAAATTGTCTCCACAATTTTTTGTATTAATTCCTAAAATTTTGAATGTGACGTCGTTGGAAAATTTAGGTGTTTGGTTCCAAAGAGTGAGATCATTTTAATATGAAAATAGTCCGCAGCTGTCCATTTTGAAACCAAACACTTGAACCAAAAGCAATAAATATTTTTGGTATCAATCATTCCTACTTTGCACCCGTGTCATCATTTCATCTCTGAAAAACAATATCTTCGATTTGGACATTAAACTGTTAACTTCTTGAATTGAATGTAGCCTAAACATGGGACATTGAGTCTGGATTAACCAACTTGTTAGCTAGTTAATGGACTCAAGTGTCCAATTGCAAGAAGAGACTCCACCGCTCTAAAAGGATTATTTTTATGATGACTAGTTTGGTACGTGCCATTAAGCTCATTACTTCTTGAAATCGAGATGATGGATATTTATCTTTACAAATTTTACAAATAAGGTCGTTTAAAAATTCGGCTCTCATTTCCTCTCGTGCCTCTAACCTCTTTAACACTATATTGTTATCCTATATAGTTGTCATCAGAGTAATTTGTGACCCTCAGGTCATATTTTTATTCCTCTTACTCACCCATTTACTCTAAATTCAATTTTACCGACAGAAGCAAAATCTTAAAAACATGCTATTTCTAAAAAAAACTTATCAAATTCTTGAAATCCAAACATATTTAACTAATTGTAAAAAATTGAAACTAAACCGGAATCAGACTAGACCAAACAAATCCAGACAATTGAAAAAAAACTTTAGAAAAAGCAATTAGCCTAAACCCCAAGTACCCCCATGGCTGGGGACATTTTTGAACCAATAAGTCCCCCCAGAGCAAGCCCTTTAACCCCCAAGGGGTTCTAAATTCTAGTTTTACAGCAATCCGGTACTCATATACTTTTAGTGGCCGTTTATACCTCTTTAAAAAATGAGCACATGAATTGTGAACTTGTCATATTCACTCCAGTAGCTTTTTGTGGGTTGATAATTTAATGAGTTAACTTTGAGTAGATTGGATTTCCGATATTGGTAATGTGGCCGTGGGTGGAAATTGCAAAGGCGCATTTCATCTCCACACTCCACACTAATAAATATTACACTAGTTAATACAAAATGGTAATAAAGAGATCATCTCCACTTTCCTTTTAAATTGCTCACTCTACTAACTGCTTGCATCTTTCTTATATTTCTTTGATCATCATGCAATGAATGCTACTGGAATTTTTATTTTACATTTAAACTCATTCACAATGGAAATAAGATGTACTTCCACCTCTCCCTTCCAATAACATTTATCAAGATGTTTATGTCATTGCATTTTTACAGGCGATGAAAAAGGCAATAAGATGAGTAGGAATTTTTAACAACTTCATTTCCTTTTACTAGCTCATCACAAGAAGAATGAATATGACCCTTTTTATTTTTGCTACTTTAATTCAACAAGGTCTTAAATTACTTTTTAGACTAATGCATTTTAAGACGAAAAGTTAACCTTTGTCCTTGCTTAAAATAACAGAGGGCCAGGGACTTTATAAAATCCCAGGTGTTATTATTAAAAACTTCCCAGTGCAACTTGATTTAGCCCGTGCCTAGGCGTAGACTTTTATTTCATAATATGTCACGAAAAATGAAATTTGGATTAAGATTTCATTTAAATTTGCTATTAGTAGCCCCCATGCCAAATTTCAGCTTTCTATGATCATTTTCAAAAAAGCGCGAAAATTACATGACCGGTGAGGGTTTCGGTCCACCTACGGACCAACTACTTGTGATGCCTAGCCCATCTTCGAACTCGGTTCCTGATTTGGTGAAATACAAGTGTGGTCAAAATTTCATCCAAATCGGTTCATGCAGTCTTGAGTTATCGTCAAACGGACAAACAGACGGTCGGACAGACGGACGGACAGACGGACATACCGGGTTCATAAGCCCTAGGCTCGGGCAAAAAATAAGCTGCAACGTGATTTCTAAACGCTATTTATTTTACTGTATTCTTATTCGTATTGAGAGGTTAATGAAAAACATGAGTTAATATTTTTATACAGCGTCTTATATATAAAAGATGCAACTAAAGACATTTTGATTGAATTTAGTCCGCCTTAAATCTAGTATTCGCAGCAGTAGCCACTTGAAACCTCAAAGAAATGCATTCAAGCCACTTTCAATAAAAGTTGTCCACTCTTCCTTTTTTCATTACTTGTCTTTATATTACATAAAAGTATCTTATTTTATAATCAGCAATTAATCAAGCGAATCTATGCTGAAGTAAGAGTATTTATGTAATGATGTTTGTGTTTAAATGTTTTGTTCTTGTTAACCCTAATTTTCATAATGATTATTCATTTCATTATTCACATTCTTTAGATTCAAATATACTTAGCTCATAGTTACATAAAGGGGATTTTAATTCCTGATGAGGCGTAAATTGAACCACTCAACATTTGCATACAAACCTAAACGGGTAGTGGCAATAGCTTTAAGTTGTGAGATGAAGATTAAAATTATGCAACGTTATAACATTGTCCAAAATTCATCTTCTTTAGCAATCTTTGGTTGCATTTTAGGAAAACCAACTACTCTTTTGAATAGTAATATGTACAATTACTGAAATGTGTGCTATAGTCGGACTGAATGCAATGAAGCAGATTTCAGATTAAATTTCGAACTTAAAAGTAGGGTAGGACAAACCCTAGTTTTATGAGGGGTTTTAAAGTTTTTCCCCCAAAGGTTATAAAAGTAGACTCCATGGCAAGCAGAACTCTGTCTGACTCAATTTCCATACTTTTCAGAATACAGAAGTAAAATATGAAACTTAAAAACCCTAGCTAAAACAATACCCAAATCTCAACCCCAAAAACCCTGGCTAGCCTACCAACACTACCCGGCTTAAATTGCACCTTTGATATTTCTACCCGGCTTAAATATTACTTACCAAGAAATTGTGATTTGTGACAATATGCAATAATGGGAAAAGCGAGCTCATAATAATCTTATTATTAGGTAAGCCAAAGGGGCTCATTATGCACCCAAAGAAATCGCATGTTTATCAAAACTCAAAATTTTGATTATATTTTAATTAAGCTTATAAATTAGTCTCATATGCACTATTATGCCTCACAGGTGCGACAATAACTTCAATCATTTCTAAACTTCAAATACATATAAGATAAGCATACCATGTCCCTTTCGTTCATTAATAGTCACTGTAGTTTTTGTCACTGACACTCGAATCAAATGCAACTAGTAGAATTATGAAATGACAAATAAAAATACTAAGTCCAAGCTGCCAGTGTGAATAAAAAGGGAAGATTGATTTTAAGATATGCCTGCAGTTTGAATGCACCAGAACAAGGTATTCTCGTTAGCCACAAACTGTACAACTACAATGTAGTTTCTATACCGAAGTGTATGGCGTGTGTGGTAATAATTCCATCTTTGGAATGTCACCGTTGACCTTTCAAGCTCGTAAAAAAACTCAACCTATCAAATATCAAAGGAGGAGGTAGATGCACTTTTTTATGTTTAATTCTTATTAAAACAAAAGGCACGGGCCACTCGTCAAAATTCCAATCGAATCAAACCTTCCTAAGTTCTAAGCTAAGTCTAAAACTCGAATTTCAAATTGGGATTGAAATTGCTTACTTGAACAAGAAAGGAAATCCTATTCTACTATGTTATATAAAGGAGTTCTCTTGTGTTGTGGTCTAATTTGGCAGGAGGGTGGAAGTTGATTAAGACATCGTCATAACCTCACGTGCATTTATACATTTAATTTTGATCCAATTAAACCAGCAACTATGGCATTATTATATTATTATTCTATACTGCTGTTAATAAGCCTCGAGAGTTTATCTGCGGTCAAATTAATCTAAACCATACACTTTATTCCTTTGTTTGTATTCAAACCTTGCTCGCTTGTAAATTTGTTTTCTTACTCGTGTAAATTCCATCCAGAAAAAATATAAGGTTTTATGCAAGATTTTATTTGTTTTTAGAAATTTCATAAAATTATTTATAAACCTACTGCTTTGTTTAACTAATATTAGTCAAGGTTTGATGATGCACGAATTTGGTTCATTTCGCTTACAATTTTAGCCCCAATTCCCTTTGAAATGAATTGATTAATAAACTGACCAAGTAAGATAAATGTACAGAGGTGTGGATATCACTTCAATCTGAAATGCTTGTTGCCAAGAACAGCAAATGAGGTGATACTTTTGTTACAGTTTTGAACCTTATTTTTAATACAGCCTTCAAAGTACAATGTATTTCAAAAGTTTGTTTGTTAGCAGAAGAAGCTGACGATAGACACGGTTAATTATATACAGGAAACTTTTTGAAGTTGTGAAATAAATATCCAATAATTGGGAGAAAAGTCCTTATTAATTTTAGATATTTCCTGAAATTCTCAAAAACTTGCATAATAAGTTCAGTATTGAAAATTGATGAGGGTAAAATAATTTATTCAAGGTTCTTAACTTTAAATTCTGTTTTGTATCTTATATTCAAGCCAGCTTTTGTATCTAGCTTTACATGATAGACACAAGAATAAATTGATGATGATGATGGAAAGGTGGCAATTAGATTTGGGTTGTTTAACACCTAGTCATACACCTTGTATTCTGTCTACCCCTGTCAATTGATAACTATCCAATATCATTCAAACTTTATACCTGTCTTTTTCAAACATTATCAAAGAAATCTTTTCTCCCCAACTTTATTTCTCAACTTGAATTCAAAGTTTAAACTTTTTTCTCCACTTTAATTTACATTTTTTCGTTCAGTATACAAGGCTTCTATAGTAAACCAAATGCATGCTCATATTGCTCAAAGGTTTTGATGTCTTTTAAGACCATGTGAGCTCCTTGGATGTTTCAAAATTTTCCTTTCGTCTAAAAGATGCAGTTGCTATCTATTTATAATATAGAAATAATTTTACAAAAACATTTTAAAAATGAGTCAGCCTCCTTTATCTCCTTGTTGTCAAATTGCTTAGTGTCCTATAATGTTTCATTAAAACCAAAGAATGATGAATCATTAACTGACAATGAGACCAATCAAAAATACAACTAAAGCCATAAAATACAATATCAATTTTGTCTTTAAATGTATTTTTCTTCTCTAGTTATCAAAAATTTTACCCAGAACTCTTATCAAAATGTGTGGACCGAGCAGTTTGGTCTTAATTTACTGATTCATAGCTAACCCTCCAGCTCAGCATATATTTAACTATTTTATTATTTTAATGTATTAAAATATTTTATTACTTTGTTTTCTACTGAAAATCTAGTTTATAATTTGATACTGATACTCATTCGGACATTTTCTACCACCACGGGACTTATTTGTCTTCAACCAATTTACTCAAGATTAGAATTAGATTTAGAGAGAAGTTGATGAAATGGTTCATATCTTGAATTTCAACTGCTCAACTTATTTCATTAATATTAAGGTACTAGGCATCTGTGGACATAGAAGGGAAGGAATAAGTAAGACAGATCTGTTCGGATGATATTTCATCTGTCCAACCATAATAATTGGCTGTTGACATCTTGTACACTTCTTTGAGAGATTCATGTCCTATTTACTTTTTTAAAATATCAAGTGTCCTTACTCTACCTAGTTATTTTATCATATTTTTTTCTAACTCTTCTAATCCCCTTTTCAATTCCCTACTCTATTTTTCATTAACTCAATTATCCCCATAAGTCATCAATGTCAGTAGCAGCTTTTTAAAATAAAAAATAACCTTGGCTTTTCTCGGCCTGCTTCAACTTTCAACTTATTATTATTATAATTTTTAGTATATTAAAATATTATTAATATCATATTATTTATAATGTTTTAAAGATCAAATTCAAATTTTGTTAAAGCCGTTCTTTACAACGCAACCTTTTTTAACAAAAAAATGATGGAATCTTTAAACTAGAAAATTTCCCCTGCTTTTATTCAAGGTGTTAAATTTTAAATTAACCAAAACTTTTTACAAAATTGCACACACACCCCATTAAAAAGAAACCCATAATAAGCTATTACAACTTAAGTGAAAATCACTTGATTATCAAGTTCAATGAATGAATTCTTCATTAAAATCCATTGTAATTTGTAATAATAATTTGTACCACATATTTTTTGGGGTAGGATGGAATCATCTAAAATGTAATAAACTAGTCGTGTTAGAATTTCCATAAAAGTGAAACCAAGCAGAATTTACAATGAGGCTTGATGCTGCAGGCAAAGACAGGTAAAAAAGATGATCCATCAATGCATTATTAATATTGGATCACATTTTTATTATTCTATGTAGAAAGGTAGATTATGATTCCATTTAATAAAATTCAATTAGCCTCCCTTTTATTCTAGCCAAGTGATAGAATACATTTTATACTGTGTTGAGCAAAATCTGTATAAAAGTATCAACATCACTGAACGCTATATTTTTACAGTTTTTAATTGATTATTAATAATGTTTGTTGCGTGTGTTGCGTTACTGATCTAATGGAAGTTATCAAATCCGGAATTTCTTGAAATTTAACATTTGTAAAAGCTGCGTGTCTCTTTCCATCTCAGTTGCACCTCTGCCACATGCTTTTTTACAGTGTAACAACGTTTAAAATTTAAATATTTACACCTTTTTTAATGCTTTATTGAATTTATTTGAATATTATTGTTTACTTCATAACTGAGAAACCAATAATTATATTCCGAATCAAATTTGTACTATTACATGAGGAAACTATTTAGGAGAAGAATTATTTGACGCTTTTAAGAAAAATTATAATTGCGTTATTCCTACTGATCAAGTACAATTCATTTAAGCAAAACTAATGCAACACACCATTTAAAATTATTCTCAAAACATAAAATGAATTGAGAGTTAGGAAAAACCAAAGTGTTAAACACTTTGAAGGATTTTCGTAGTTAGAATTGAAATAAAAGGTTATGATAGAATCAAAGATTAAAATGCATTTCAAGTGTTGCACGACTAAAGCTTTTCAGTTTTTTATGATTATCTTAAATCTATTGTACATATTCAACTCTTTAATAATTTGTTAAATCCTTGCTCAACTTGTTTACCATACTTCTTTATTGAGAGTCTCGTAAAACTACTTATTGAAAAGTTTTTGGTTGAATGAGTAGCACAAGGATTTTACACAAGTTAATTGTCATCTACTTATTCTACTTTAAAGTCACAGATTAAGATTTATTTTAAATCAGTTATTATTGCTCAATGAGATTCAGATTTTGTTTGTATTTAACATCATTTGCTAAATCTCTAAAATGCAGTATGATTATCATTATATGATTGCTTTATTCGCTTTTAAAAAACTTCACCTGTAACATAAGAGAGCGTAGCGGTTTAGTAGGTATGTCAGTGTGGTTAAAACTTTTTCCAAATGAAATATTATTCTGTATCATCAAATGGTTTATTAATGTCGGCAATTTTGTTTGATTTTTATCTAATTTTTCATGATTATCGTGATTTCATGTAAATGCTTGAAAGTGAGAGTTTGATTGTTGTGTTGAGCATTCAACATAAGAATAATAGAGTATTTAGTCATTCTGTACATTTGTACCTTTTACAATAAATGAACATAATTCTTTAAACTATTACATAAAGTGCAACTCACTTCCTTGATCGATTATTAATTCAACAAAAGGAATTAGTAAATAATGACAATT